>CM062813.1:40202174-40497657 GCA_031772625.1 Pinus tabuliformis
TTTGTTGAGAAAATCCAACCAATCTCCCAACCTTGGTTTTGAGTTCTGAAGTGGTCCTAGGCACCCCCCTTGCCTAATTACATCCACCAAACACCTTCACTAAGCCTTCCATCACCTTTAAACACTGATCTTTTTCTCTCATATGTATCCTATAGAAATAGAGGGGATCCTATAGGTTTTCAGGACATCCTATAGAACACATTATGACATCCTATAGTTTTCCTGCAGTGGCCTGTTTTGAGGCTGAATTGAGGGAAAGGCCTCTTGGAACCTAGAAACGGTATCCTATTGGTCTCCCCCAACCTTCTAACCATTCACCATCATCACTAAGACACCTTCCACATCACCAAAGGAGATTAGCTTTCATACTTTCACATAAAAAAGACAAAAAGAGAAACAAATTTATTTTAGTCATTTACATGCATAGTAGTAGAATGTTTGATGTTTTGAATTTACATGCTTAGTACAATAGGATTTCATACATGTTAACTTAGCGTTCTTTTGAATCATAACCTCTTAGAACTTATTTAGAAAATGGTGTGTTTTAGCATTTGATTTCAATCTTTTTCCTTACTACAGTAGACAAGCTTCCTCTTAGAGTAGATTTCTCTTTCCCTCATTGGTAATCAAGCCTCTTATGAATCCATAGAATTTTGGTTTGAAAAACCTTAGTGGTCTATCTCCATATTATAAATGACAATGAGTAGACCTATCACATTTACTTGTGTATACATCACTGTGATGTCCAGTTTGTACGAACCCCAGGTTGATAAAATAAAGTTGGTAGCCTCAATAGTTGCAACATTCTTACTGCAATACTAGTGCTCATCAATTAGAAACGCTATATTTTATTGATATTTATTGAGGATACAATTAGGTTCTGTTCTCTAAGTTTAATAGGCTTAAAAATAGCTTTTGAATGAAATGGAGAGGGTTCACATTGATAGGAATTTCGTTTGGGCTAATTAATGTCGGTGAAACCTTTTAGCATGCAATGGACATCTCATTTCATAGAATGATTAGACAGAGCATGGTGGTGTATCTTGATGATGTCAAGGTATTTTCAAAGAAGATATTTGACCACCTACAACACTTGAAGAAAATATTCGAGTGATGTCGAAAATATGGGATATCTCTTAATCCCACGAAAATCATTTTTGGAGTGTTCGAGGGAAACCTCTTGGGTCATATCATCGTGAAAACTAAACCTGAAAGGGTCAAAGATACTACACAGATTCCCTTCCCAGTGAACAAGAAATCCATGCAGTCCTTCCCAAGAAAGATAAACTTTATCCACATGTTCATCACTGATTATGTTCAAATTGTCAAACATATACAGGAGATGTTAAGAAGGATGTAATATACAAGTGGGAAAAAATGGAAAAGGATGCATTTTCTCATATTAAGCAGTAAATCATAGAATCACCAACCTCATACAGCCTAGATTTCAGCAAATATTTTTTTCTCTATACCTTCACTTTTGATACTTCTCTTGTCATTGTACTTACCTAGAAAGATAATAAAAACAATGAGCGACCAATATATTTATGAGTGCTAACCTACAAGGACCTGAATGTAACTATCCCACCATTGATAGGTAGGTTTATATAATATATAAGGTGTTATATCACTTCCAACCCTATCTCTTGAACAATCATTGCATTATCTTTGTTTCGCACCTAACAGTCATATCGATGCTTGTCCGACAAGAGCTTAGTGAGAGAAGAGTGAACAAGATGACTAGTTTACAAGATCATGGATTAGAATTCAAACCATTTCACACTATCAAGGGCCATGGTCGATTCCAGCTAGTAGTAGAAGTGATGGATGAAATAGAAGATTATCCATTCAGATGGGAATAAGAAATTGTGATGTATAAGGTTGAGCAAGTTTCCCCCACTACTATCACAAACTCTTGGTATGAATATGTGTGCGAGTATCTTGAACACGACACTTTTCCATCTCATTTTTTAACATGACAAAAGAGGGCAATTAGATTGAAAGAATTATATTACCAATTGGTGCATAAGGTTCTTTTCAGAAAGTACCATAATGGAGCGTTGCTCAAATGCTTGGAAGAGGATGTTTCAGAGAAAGTGTTGTGTGATCTTCATGATGGACCAACCAGGGGGGATACTTTGTTGGTTACATAACAACACACAAAGTTATGTAGACTAGTTTTTATTAGCCCATATTATTCAAAGATGCTCACGCTTATACCCAAAAGTCTCTGGTTTATTAGAAGTTTGACGGCCGAGGAAAGAGTTTAGTCGCCCCATTGTAGCTTGTCGATGTGGAACAACCATTTCAGCAATGGGGCCTAGATGTCATTGGTGATATTTTTCTGCACTCTTCAAAGAAACACTGCTACATTCTCACTACCATAAATTACTTCACATGGTGGATAGAAGCAGTTCCACTCAAGCAAGTGAAAGATTAGGAAGTCATCAAATTCCTCAAGAAAAATATAATTTCTAGGTTTGGCATTCCTACTTCACTTGTTTTTGAAAATGCAACATACTTTTCATCACTAAGATTATATGATCTTGCATTGGAAAATGGAATTGTATTGAAACATTATGCTAATTATTATCCATAGGGAAATGGTATTTTTAAGTCCACTAATAAGAACCTTATCTACAATATCAAGAACATTGTTTTCTCTTAACAAAAGAACTGACACTCTGCTTTGGTGGATTCCCTATGGGTTGATTTATTCATTGAAAAACCTTCTTTGAATATGTCTCCTTACTTCCTACTGTATGGAAAATAATGCATCCTACCTCCCAACATCTACTTTCCTACTCTCGAACTTTCACAAGAATCCCAGGGAAAGCCATGCCTATTGGTTCAAAGTAGGATAGAAACCATCTGCAAGATATAGGAAGAAATCAAGAAAGATAAAGAGAAATTTTCTCTTCACCAGAGTCATATCAAGAGGTGGTTCGACAAGAATTATGCAGGGAAGAATGAATTCATTGTGGGTGACCTAGTCTTGAAGTGATCCAAAATGGTTCCATTTACTCTCTAAAGTCTTCAAAAATCATTAAAAGATCAAAACAAACACATGGGAAGAAACTTTGAAACATCAGGAAACACTAGTGGGAGGCAAAAAACACAAGAAAATAGTGAAAACAAATCCATCGGCGGCTTCAATAGTGAATGCACAGTAGCCATTAGATCAGGTAGATCAACGGTCTAGATCTGATCAGCAAATCGCAGTCGGCAAAGCCTATTGAAGGTTATCAGCAGAGTTGTTGTGTAACTTGCAATGGCAATCGACAGAGTCAACAAGGACTGTCGATCAAGTGCACAGATCAATAGCCACGTTGCATTGTAGAATCATAGTCGGCAAATACGAAGGAGCATGTATAATGGCCTAGAGCATGAGTGATATGCCGTTGCGATTAATCGCATTGCAATATCGTAATCGACAAACTCAATGGAGCAGGGCTTATATACACACACACACACACACACACACACACACACACACAATGCGATTAGCTAGACACGATGGATATATAAACATTATTGCGTAAGGTTTGAGATCCATTTAAAGCCATTTTCAAAGGATTTTTCAATATTTTAGTGTATTTTTAAATAAAAAAGGGAAACCATTGAATCGAAAATTGCAACTTGCGACAGTGATTGAGGATGGACCCGATAGAAGTATAGAGCAGATTTAAGGACTTTTAAAGTCTGATAAACAATTTTTTTGGCAGATTTTCATAGTTTTGAAAGTATTTCTTTGTGTAAATAGAGAGTGGTTGTTTAAGGGATTCCAAAGGCCTGAGGAACGCTTACATTACAGAACAGGTGGCCACCTCCCCTAAAAACATTAGCAATTATTATTTCATGCCTGGCGGATTCGAGCAGATAGAGGCTGAGAGATAGAAAGCTGAGAAGTGGAAATGAATAGGCAGAGCATATTGGACTTAAAGCCATAGAGAACAGAAGACAGAGGTAGGGAGTGCTGAGAAAGAGCAAATATAGAGACATAGAGTGACAAAGAGAGTCTGTGTACTTAGAGAGGCTTGAGGGTTCAAGAAAAACTCTTACTGTTGTATCTGTTGTGTGTTGGGACTCAAATTGAGCTCACACTTTGTAAAACTCCGTTCTGAAGACATAATAGAGAGGCCACCAGTAAAGGTTGGACCACGAGATGTAGCCCAAGAGTTTTGGGTGAACTCCATATTAAACTTGTTGTGTTTATGTGTGTTGTCTATTATGCTTCTTTACTGCTTCATTGTCTGTGTATTTCACAATCTTATCGATCCATTGCATAAAATAACATAGGCATATCCATGCACACGAGTCTGTAATATGTTAAACATTGTCTTAGATCTCATTATCAAATCACATAGTATCAGAGATTTAGGTTTGCTAAGGTCAGATAAGCTTGTGATGGCTTGTTGAATGCTATCTAGGTCAAAGCTCAAATCAGGAGAAGGAGAACTCATTGAGATTAACCTAGAAATAGGAATAGTCTATCCTAGGAGGAAAATGGCTGAGGAAAATCCCTTAGAATCAGACTCTTAGTTCATGGATAGTTTCATGACCATGAGAGCCATGGTAGAAGAGATGTATCGAGAATTTAAGAAAGGTTGAGGTGAAGATACTTCAACCTCTACACAAGACAAAGGAATAGAAGAACCTCTGCTAGATGGTCATTTTGAAGGAAAAGGGAAAGGAAAAGAGGCTCCTATATCAACACCTCCTAGCTCTTTGATTAAATTAGATGAAAAGTTTTCTTTGCCAATATATGATGGAGAATTAAATGTAGAAAAGCTAGATAATTGGATTAGATAGATTAATGTATATTGTAGAGTGTAGAACATTGATTCAGAAAGGAGAAAGATTCAGCTGGCTAGCCTATGCCACAGAGGAATTTCCCTATTGTGGTGGGAAGGCAGGGCCCAAGCTGATTTGAAGAAGCATGGTAAAATTCTTTCTACCTGGAGTGAATTTGTTTCTTCCACTAAAAAACAATTCTATCCACTAGCTTATATGCCGCAAGCCATGATGAGTTGGAAAACTCTTCGCCAGTTAAAGGGGAAAAGTGTACAAAGCTATACCCAAGAATTTAGAAAAAGAGCTTTAGTTATAGGCATTTCTCTAGACTCACCTGAAACTTTGCTGAAGTATATAGGTGGTCTGGACAGCTATTTGAGGCACACCATTCTCATGTTTAACCCTACTAGCATATATGAGGTATCTGTTCAGGTTACACATCTAGAGGCTAGGGGCAAGAATGTGAACCCAGAGATTGGGGGATCATCAAAACTCACTGCAAGCAAGAACAAGGAAAAGAGGAAGCAAAAATGGAAAGAGAGGAAGGCAAATGTTGTACAGAAAGCAAAACCTTCATGCACTCATTGCAAGAAGGATGGACATGATGATGAACATTGTTGGTCTTTGCATCTGGAGTTGAAACCCAAGAAGTTTGATGGAAAGAAGAAGAAGTTTGCTACTGCTATTCAGAAGGATTTGGGGTTAGACTTAGGTGATGAAACAAAAATCAAGGCTACAGGTATAAAAGGTAACAATTTTGAAGCATCTACTAGTAATTTTCCACAAACTATTAATAATGAACAAAATGAGAGGAAACGACATGAGATTTTTCATATTAGATTTATTTCCAAGCATCAAAAGATTGATACTTTATTTGATAGTGGCTTACAAGTGAACTTAATTTCTGAAGCAATTGTAAAGAAGCTGGGATTACTAACCACACCTCACAAGAAGCCATATACATTAGGTTGGGTATGTGATAAAGAAAAGCTACAAGTGACTAGACAATGTAAACATAGGTTTTCTATTGCGTCAGCATTTGTAGATGAGGTTGAGTTAGATGTAATTCCCTTGGATATATGTGGCATTGTTTTAGGAAGTCCTTACTTGTATGATAGAAAAGTCATTTTCTATAGAGTTGAAAATAAGTATCAACTCGTTGAAGATGGAATAGAATATATTATAAGAGCTCATAAGCTCGAGAATAGTTATACTCTGATAAACACAGGGTAGATGAAAAGAATTGTAAATTCATGAAAGCAATTTTTATTGATGGTTGTAAAGGAAAAGAAACCTGATAAAACCAATGTATTTGAAGGCTATGATGCTAAACAGAAAGCTTATTTAGAAAAAATTGTTTCAGAATATGATATCCTATTTCAATAACCTAAAGGTCTGCCACCCAAAAGGGAACTTGTACATGATATTCATTTGCAACAAGATGCTCCATTGCCTAACATTGGAATGTACGTGTTATCCGCTTTAGAGAATGTAGAGATCAAGAAGCAGGTACAGGAGATGCTCGAGAAAGGGTTCATAAGGCCAATCACATCTCCATGTGGATCACCAATCGTGTTTGTGAGAAAGAAGGATGGTTTGTGGAGGATATGCATTGATTACAGAGAATTGAATAAAATAACGATCAAGAATCATTATCCCCTTCCTCGCATTGATGATCTATTGCATCAGTTGAAAGAATCTATTTACTTTTCCAAGTTGGACTTGCGTAGTGGCTACCATTAGGTCAGAGCTGCAGAGCAATATGCATGGAAGACTGCTTTCAAAGCGAAGCAAGGGGTGTATGAATGGATAGTTATGCATTTTGGCTTTTAATGCTCCTACCACTTTCATGAGGGTTATGAATGATGTACTCAGGCCTTTTATTCATGATTTTGTAATTGTATATTTAGATGACATTCTTGGTTTTAGTAAAACATGGGAAGAACATTTGAAGCATGTAAAGAAAACTCTAGATGTTTTGAAAAAAGAAAATCTCTATGTTAAGCTATCAAAATGTGAATTTGGCGAAACATATTTGAATTATTTGGGTCATATTGTAGGGGGTGGTGAGATAAATCCCTCTAAGGTCGAAGTCATTATGAACTGGCCTAAACCAAAATCTACTACAGAAGTTAGGAGCTTCCTATGAGTAGCACAATATTGGAGAAATTGTATTGCTAACTTTTCCTTGATTGCAACTCCCTTACATGCTTTGACATGATCGAACAAGGTGTTTCAGTGGGGAGGCAAACAGTAGAAAGCCTTCGAAACCTTAAAAGAAAAGATTAGTACAACACCATTACTAGAATTGCCAGATCTTCAAAGACCATTTGAGATCAAAATAGATGCCAGTGACTATGCTATGGGAGCAGTGTTGATGCAATATGGTAGACCAATATGTTATCACTCTGAGACATTTAATTCTGCAGTAGTTAATTATCCCACATATGATAAACAATTGTATGCATTAGTGCAGAGTGTGAAAAAGTGGAAATATTACCTATTGGGCAAAGGAACAGTTATATATACTAATCATCAACCACTTCAATATTTACACTCACAAACTAAGTTGCAGCAATCAACACACTATAGGTAGATGGGTTTCCTACAGCAGTTTCATCTAGTCATCAGATATAAGGAAGACATACACAATAAAGTTGCAGATATGTTATCTAAACCAACCACAAATGCATCTACTGAAGCATAACTCGGTAATGCATGAAAGCTACATTGAATAATATGCTCAAGATATAAATTTTAAAGATTTATATGCAACTTTATGTCATGGCAAAGAGGTAGAAGAATTGGATTATTATGTTAAGGACCAACTCTTGTATCATTTGGGAAAGCTATGCATTCCACAAACTGAAAGAGTTAATATAATCCGAGAAGCGCACACTTTTCTAATATCAGGTCATTTTGGTGTAAGTAAAATAGTTGCACAGCTGCAAAGATTCTGTTATTGGCCAAGAATGCATGAAACAGTTTCTGGATATATTAAAGGGTGTACCATGTGTGCCAAAAGCAAGCCCAGTAATAGAAAACTAGGCTTGTACACTCCACTTCCAGTTCCTTCTCATCCTTGGGAAAGTGTTTCCATGGACTTTGTTGGGGGACTACCAAAATCTAGAAAAGGTCATAGCTATTTATATGTTAGTATGAACTGGTTCAGTAAAATGTGTATTTTAATACCTTGCAACATGCAGATTACAGTTGAACAAGCAACAAAGTCATTCTTTTAGCATGTCTGGGTGCATTTTGGGTTACCCACTTCCATAGTATCTGACCAAGATTACTGATTTGTTGGGAATTTTTGGTCAAGTCTGTGGGAGTTTATGGACACCAGACTGAAGAAGAGCACAACCTTTCATCCACAAACAGATGGCCAAACAGAGGTAGTCAAAAGGACAGTGATCCAGTTGCTCAAGGGCTATTGCAGCAAGCATCCCAAGCTTTGGGATGAACATTTATGTTATGTGCAATACGATTACAACCATGCTAAACATTCTTCTACACAAATATCTCCTTTTGAGATTTGTTTTGGTTTCATACCAAGCTCTCCCTTGGATTTTGTCTTTAGTAAAGACATAGAAGTTCATGGACACAATGATTTGGACAAAGCAACTAAGTTCATTAAACATATCCAAGAAATTCACCAGGCAGTGCAGGAACAACTGGAAAAGAGCCAAGCCAAGTACAAGGCAAGGCATGATAAGCATTGGATGGAGCATAGCTTCCAAATTGGTGATCAAGTCTGGCTGTATATTAGCAAGGACATAATGCAAGGTGAAGGAAAGAAGGTGAAGCCAATAAGGTATGGGCCTTTCAAGATACTTGAGAAAATTGGTGAGAATGCTTTTCTCCTTGAGTTGCCAACTTACATGCACATTTATTCAGTGGTAAATGCAGAAAATTTAAGACTGTTTGAACCTTCATTGATTGAAGATCCCAAAGAGAAAAGTCAATTTCCTTCCATTGATTATCTATTGCTTGAATATCTCAATGAGTTGCAGGAATATATAGTTCTGGATAGGAATGTGGGAACTACGCACACAGGGGATATTGAGTACCTCAGAATTGGACTCAGAGGTTCAAAACCCAACAGTGCAAAATGGATATAGATTGGGCAAGTGAGGGAGCTGTATCCTCACTTGATTGATGCTTAAAAACCAACTTTTGGTGGTCCAAAATCCTTTTACAGTGGGAAGGTGTGATCCAAAATGGATCCATTTACTCTCTAAAGTATTCAAAAATCATTAAAAGATCAAAACAAATGCATGGGAAGAACCCTTTGAAACATCAGAAGACACTATCAGGAGGAAAAAAAAACAAGAAAATAGTGAAAACAGAGCTTTCGGTGGCTCGAACAGTGAATGCATAGTAGCCATCAGATCTAGCCGATCAACGGTCCAGATCTGATCAGCAAATCACAATCAGAAAAGGCTATCGGAGGTTATCGACAAAGTCCCTATGGAACTTGTGATGAAGATCGACGGAGTCAACGAAGACCATTGATCAAGCGCGTAGATTGACGACCCACGTTGCATCACAGAATCGCAGTCAGAAAATACGAAGGAGTGCGTACAAAGGCCCGCGGCATGAGCGATATGTTATTGCGATTAATCCCATTACGATATCGCAATCAACAAAATCAATGGAGTAGGTCTTATACACACACACACACACACATATACGCAATGTTATTAGCCGAACCCGATGGATATATAAAGGTTATTGCATAAGGTTTGAGATTTGTTTAAAGCCATTTTCACGAGATTTTCAGTATTTTAGTGTATTTTTTAATACAGAAGGGAAACCATTGAACGGGAAATTACGATTTGCAACAACAATTGAGGGTAGACCTGATAGAAGTATAGAGTGGGTTTTAGGACTTCTAAAATCCAATAAACAATTTTTTTGGTAGATTTTCATAGTTTTGAAAGTATTTCTCTGTGTAAATAGAGAGTGGCTGTATTAGGGATTCCAAAGGCCCGAGGCACGCTTACATTGCAGAACAGGTGGCCACCTCCCCTAAAAACATTAGCAATTATTATTTCATGCCCAGAAGGGGGATTTGAGCAGATAGAGGCCAAGAGATAGAAAAGTAAGAAGCGGAAATGAATAGATAGATTAGATTGGCTTTAAAGCCATAGAGAACAAAAGACAGAGGCAGGTAGTGCTGAGAAAGAGCAAAGAAAGAGATAGAGAGTGGTAAAGAGAGTCTGTGTAGTCAAAGAGGCTTGAGGGGTTCAAGAAAAACTCTTACTATTGTATCTATTGTGTGTTGAGACTCAATTTGAGCTCACACTTTGTAAAACTCTATTCTGAAGAAATAATAGGGAGGCGACCACTGAAGGCTAGACCAGGAGATGTAGACTAGGAGTTTTGGGTGAACTCCATATTAAACTTGTTGTGTTTATGTGTGTTGTCTGTTATGCTTCTTTACTGCTTCATTGTCTATGTATTTCATAATCTTATTGATCCATTGCACAAAATAACATAGGTATATCCATGCACACGAATCTGTAATACCTTAAACATTGTCTTAGATCTCATTATCAGATCATGAAGTGGGACAAATGCCATGAGTACAAAGGTAAACATACTAAGTTCCAATCCCTATGGATAAAACCATTCACTATGCACGAAAATCTTGGCCAACATACATATCGTCTTCAATATTTAGATGAGAAGATTGAATCTCTTCCTACTAATAGCGAAGATTTAAAAAATTATTTTCAGTGATGATCTGGGGTTGAGCCCTACCCTATGCACATAGTTTATTTTTTTGTCTACTTGTTTGTTTGGTATTTGTTTTTTTTTTTTTTCGTTTATGTAAATAAGTGTCATGTGTGAGGATGTTTTCTAGCTTTCTTTGTGTGTAGCTGATTTGAAAAGAGTCTTGTGAAACTACAAATTTTTTCTAAGCCTTTGGACCTCCTTCTTTGTTTAGGTTACATATTTTCGTCAATGAATTTCCAATGGAAAATACGATCTGTCGATAAGGAGAGTTTTGTGTCGAACCATGACACATATGTCTATTCTAGAAACCTTATGCATGCACTCATTTTTTTATGTTTCGATGTTTTCATGCTTATCCAACTAGTAGAGGAGGAAAAGGGGAAAAATCTAAATGAGAAAATCAAAATCATAGGTCTCTATATGCCTCTCTAAAGGAAAAACCTCTTCTACTCTCAATAAGTTGTTATACCTGTTCTACCCATAAAATGAATAAGTGCCTATGCACATTATTGTATAAATATATAAATAGAGGTGAAACAAGAGAAATGATTCTTGCATAGAGAGGTGAAGCAAGAAACTCCATCGAGATACTGTTCAAGCTCGCTGGCAGCGAAGCAATGTATTTTCTACTGTAGAGACTCTGTCGAGGTACTGTCTAACAGAGATGGGAAACTATACTCTAAAAATGTAATGCTTGCGAACTATACTACCCTTTCTGATTCGAAACATTGAGATATTGTTGATCTTGTGTTTTTTTTCAACCAAAAGGAATAGAGGGGTCCGTGATTAATCATAGGGTAAGTGGGGAAGCCTCAACCTAGATAAACAAGCTGGAATTCTATCAGTGTGTCAAATGTTGGCAATGCTACGACACCCTCCAAAATTTTGGCCTACACTCAAATTTCAAAGCCTACTTCGGCCTTGCATACTATCGTCGCAAACATTAAGACTTGTCACATGTGTTTTCTATAAGTGTTTTTCTCAAGGCCTCGAGTTGGTGAGTGCTCGAAAGAGTCGAAAAAATGAAGATTACGGTTAAAGGCATGCAGGCATGCCTGAGATGTGCAACGACACTCGTGTTCAGCTAAAGGCGACTCGGGTTGGTGTGTTTTTTTAAAGACAACTTGAAGGTGGATGTTCAGTTATGCATGACAATTCGTCGATTAAAGGTGACAAGTGGTCGCACACACATATCGGACATGATGGGTCAGTGTGGGAAATTCATTAGGCAAGGGCGCTCAGGGTGACCTGAGTTGCGTGCCTGGGCAAGCGAGGCACCCAAGTGTGCAATGCGCTGGAAGAAAAACATGATGGTGGATGGGTAGAGGTGTAGAAGTACAATGTTGGATGGGTAAAACACATGACACGATGAACACGGGCCAGTCGGCAGCCAGCGTGGGCGAGCTGACCCGTGACCCATTGGAAGAATGTATGTAGGAAGTGATATATTTTATGGCAAGGCCAACATGTTTATACATGGGCAAGTCGAATTACACTTACAACTCAAAATGACCCTTGGTGGAATGAAGGGGCACGATGTTTGGCAAAAATTAACCATCACACACCCATATAAATATTGTTGGCTTAGTCGGTCCTGACCCAGGTTCAGATTTAAGTTGGCCAAACAAATCCCTACACTATTGGCCCTTTCAGCATAAACCAGTGGCGTGCGGATTGAAGTCTCACACGAAGTAGTATGGGGGATGCTAGAACCAAGTTTCCACACTAGAGATGGGCATGATTTCAATTTATGCCCTAACTTTGCCTTCACACAGATCGATAAGACTTTTAGGGCTTATCGATATGATTCCTTTAATCGACTTCTAGACCTTTGTGAAGGTCTACAACTATCTTTTGTAGACCCTAAATAGTTGAATCAACTACTTATGCACCTCTGCAGTTACCCTTAGTTCTATATTTACCCAAATCATCCTAAGTATCTGATATCTTTAACATGCATTAAGATATTCTTTGCGTAAACAGATATTATAACTTGCGTTCATATGATATAATTCATGTAAAATCACACATCAATACAATATTAATTCATAAACCCATCATTCATCGAAACATAATAGCACATTCATTCATAATAAAAATAGATAGACAAAACACAAATATTTCTAGAATAATCTCTTTATTGATACTTTAGTTCTTCTTACAGACATAAGATTTCCTTGCGCACTCAGTTGTAAGGGTCTACACACTCAGCTACAAACTCTATTTTAGGCCTTTGTGCACAAAGATGTAGAGCCTCTCTTCTACTCTAATACTTCTTTGCTCTTTCTTCTAATGACCCATTACATTCGTCTTCATGAATATCATGAACTAACTTTCCTTAGACTCTCTAAGAATCTCATTTTTATACAATCCCATGTTCCACAGAGCATCAGTAGATCTACTCAAGGCGACACAACTTACATGAAAGAAGGGAAAAACCCTTTATGAAAATTTACTATCTACGTACTCTGCGACCACAACTTGTGGAGACTTTACACTTTACATAGAAAAAACTTGGGGTTTCTGCCCCAAAACTTGGGCTTTTGACCCAAAATTGATTGTAGGGCACCCTATCCCAACAACCCCTCAACACGAATATCATGACTCACACTTGAGTCACTTTTCCAACACAAATATATTACTACAAAGACCTCTCGGTTCGACTTGTGCCACTACTACCTCAGCTACGCTCTACGTGGCTGCCTGCTTGATCTACTCCACTAGCTGCTCTGTTGTTGGTCCTGCACTATCTTCATTTATCTTCTGCTGTGTCCTCTGTAGGCTCACTAGCTTCCCCTCAATGGTGGCAGAAATAACATAGGCCTTGTCCAGTCAAGGTCCCAATATAGCCTTGACGAAAACATGTTTTCTTTGCACTGCGTCCACCTATTCGAGCAACTGCTTTGCCTCATGCAACTTTGCCAACCACTATGATATAGTGACGATGCACGCTGTTGTTCTTTCTTCATCGTACTACTGTTGTAATTCACGAGCTTCCATATTCAACCTATGTAGGTTAGGATCCTCCTAGAGAACCATGAATACCTCCATGGAATGCTCAAAGAGAGCGATGCAATCTATCACAACGGAATCTACTGTCGTAACTCCATCCTTTATAGTTGCCTCGTGTTGTTCACTGATCATTGGTGGAGTTGAAGGCTGTGACTTCAACTCAAGCTCTGTGATTTTAACTTTCATTTCAAACTGAACCTTGGCCACCTCTATCTTTGCATTGCGCACACCTATAGCCAACTTCCTAACCTTGGCCTCCAATGATGCTTCTTCTGGTATATGTACTTCTAGAACAGTTCTGCATGATTTAGCCACCACGGATGCAATTCGCTCATTCTACTCTTGAACCTTTTTCCATGCTTCTAGCATTGTCATCTTTTCAATGAACAACGGTTCCTTGCTGACCTTGTCCTCGCTGATCATGCTCAACGTGAATTACTGTTGGTCCTAAATCTCTGCAATCACACCTTCTTGTAGTGTGTGAAGGAATTCACTGGGAGCCGTGGCCATGTTCAGACCAATATTCCTCAAAGCGCTGATAGTAGCCTTGTCAGAATCTGCCTCCACACTTAGAACTCCAGCAGGTAGTGCAACTACATGAAGATCCAAGGATCAAACCAACTCTACTGCTTGAGTGGTCCCCGATGCCAAACTAGTTGATGTCGCACTTCTCTACTTTGAACCTTCCTAGAGTCTAGTTGTTTCAATATGCAGCTTGCACAGACCTGTCTGTAGGGCGACTAGTGCTTGCTTCTGCTGGTGCTCAAACTGTTGCAGCAGTTCTGCGATTGTATCCCTTACCTTATCACCAGTGTCATCTAAGTCACCTTCTGTCAAGGTAATTGGATCATGTGACGACTTCGAGGCTTTAGTCTTATTTCGCTATCCCTCCTTTTCTTCTTCCCTATGACACTTTACGCAGAAGGGAGTGCTCTCCTGGTCACCACCACCTTGTTCTGACCACTCTTCTTCCTCTGTTTGGGATGAAGGATGTTTCTAACTTTTATTAGTGTTGCGCTCTTCCTAAAATGCTTGTTCCATTTCGGTGTACTACACTTCTTCTTGGGCCTTCTCCTTAGTCTCCTTCTTTCTCCTTTCTACCAACTGTTGAACCTTTAGTTGGGCTGCTTCCTTTTTCTTCTTTTCTGTGGACCTTCTAGTCCCGAAAATCAAATTCGATGTTGTGTGCCAATCTGTTGGCCATCGCTTGAGGACCTCTACAATTTAATCATCCATAGCCAAGTAGGAAAGATCATACCACTTCCGATCTGGATCCTTCAGTGCCCAGATGTAAAAACGGTGGAAGTCTGCTTTGAACTCTGCATAGCTAGATAGCTGCTCAAAGACAGCTGGTGATAACCATGGCTTTCGATTGATGGTTGTGCAGATTGTCACCTCCATCAATACCCAAAACACTTTTCTTTCCCTGATTCAGTCAGCATCCTTGGTGGCCCATAATGATGCAGACTTTGCGGCTTCAGGCAAATCCATCTCGATCGAAGGAAATTGGCTGTCCTCTGAGAACTCCCACGTGACTAGAACAGTCGAGAGTAATAGCCATGAATAATGAAATGTCTTACTGTGGTCCTATGCCTCTCTATAGCTCGTGAGGAACTCGTTGCATAGGTAACACGCCCAGTTGAATTGTACGCCCTCCGCACACTAAACGCTAACAAAACTACTGGTGCCGACACCTCATTCGTGTGACAATTTCTCATGACTTTTCCTGCCAAATTTTGGGTGGCCACCTTCACCGCAGTGTCAATAATACTGGAAATGGAATACTCACTTGGTTTATTGAAAAGTTTCAACTTTTCCTTCATATTCTCGGCGAGGTCACACTCGCCCGCCTTTCTGAAAAATGCCTTTGCCGAATTTAGTCCAGAATGAGATAACATTGTGATCTAATGGATTAGCATATCAATTATTGGTATCAGCTCACTCAACCACAAATACCCATCATGCACAAGGCACAAAAAATTCTTAATGATTGTCAAATTTAAAGGTTCCTGGTGGTAGTGAGGCATTGATAGCAGGTTCAACAACCCTCCCTTGTTTACCTGATGAATCCATTCCATCGGCTCAAGCATAGTGACACCAAATTCCTTGTAGAAAACTCACTTCATGAAAGTATTAGTAGCCAGCTGGGGGAACTGCTTGATGTCCCCCATATCCTAGTCTTCAAGGTTTAGATGTAGGATCTGAGCCAAGCACAGACCTTCAAAAGTTATGTTTTTTTGTAGAAGGGGTGTGTTAAGGAGGAATTGTCCCTCATCTGGGTCCTTCAGAGCCTTCACCCTACCCTAGCACGAAGGGATATACTCCGACAACTTAGAAATAGGGTATACACCCTCAATATCTATGTCATCTACGCCCTCCTTGGCCTCCAAGTCTACCACTTTTCCCTTCTCCTTTGCACTCAGCTTTTCTTTTTGCAGAGCCTATGTGGCTACATGCTTCCTCAATGACTCATTCACCATCATCGGTTTCTTTTGTTAATCCCTTTTACGCTTAGGAAACTCTCTCGTTGGCGTAGGCTTCGGTCTAGGTGACCTGAGCGACTTAGGCACTACTGTGAGAACCTCCATACTCACAACCTCAGGGGAAACTCCCTCAGAGGTGACAGCGCCCCCAGTACTAGTGGTCTCAGTTCTAGGTGACCTGAGCGACTTAGGCACTACTGTGAGAACCTCCATACTCACAACCTCAGGGGCAACTCCCTCAGAGGTGACAGTGGCACCAGTACTAGTGGTCTCAGTTGGTGCAGACATGAAGCTGTTAATGAGGTTCTTATCAGACTCAGGATATTGATCAGAAATGGGGCTTGCAAGTGAATTCTCAAAGAGATCAGACAACAAACATCACAACTTAGAAATTCTCATAATGAAATGTGTTTCTCGTTGGATGGTCACCTATAATTTGTAGGAAAATTCAAATTCGACTTCGACCATTCCCCTGAAAATCAACTCATAATTTCTAGATTGGCGGTAGATTTCCAAAGATCTCACTCTCAAATTCAGCCTTAAATGTTGCCCGCCCGCTCCTTTTAACCATCTTCTGGCAGTCAAGTCATGAACAGTGATGGTAATTATCACTTTCAAGCTGTGTTGCATGGTCTCAACCCTTATAGTGCAACTCCGTTCATGCTTGTTCTGGTACTATGACATCCTCCTATTTCGCCTAGAGCCCCTATCACATAGTTCTACAAATAAGGTAGTGTATTTTATAGTCCCGCAGCTCCTTGCAGCTGTCTGGAGTGCTAAGACTGTGCTACCATCATGTAGTCATCAAGCCAGATCCTTGGTGTATGGCTTTAATTGGCTGCTAGTTACCTTTCTCGGAAATGGATCTCCATTCAATTTCACAAGCTGAACTGCTCAACCATCGGTAATCGCCTTGATCACATATGGCCCTAGCCAATGCATCTGAAATTTTCCTGGAAATTTATCAAAAATATTGTCATATAATAAAACTAAAGAATTTACCTTGAAGGTGTGCATTTTGATGTGGCGATCATGCCATGCGTTTTCGCATTCCTTCTGTACATGCTGATGGAATCCAGTAAAAAATCTATCTTTCTTGAGCTTTGTTAGCTACACAAGCTGCTCTTGTAAGGCTCCGTTGTCTGCCATCCTAGTGAATGGTGCTATGCATAGACTAGGCATGATATACTCCATAGGCATCACAGCCTCCATGCCATAGACCAACCTAAACGGTGTCTGACCAGTAAGATATTTTCAAGTAGTTCTATAAGCCCATAACATGGCTGGTACGCGCACGTCCCAATCATTCCTCTGTGCATTGCAAACCTTTTTCAGTGCGTTCTCTAATATATGATTAAACGCTTCAACCATCCCATTGGCCTGAGGATGATATGTCATACCCTTTTGATGTTAAACATGGAACTCCTCTATCAGCGCACTGATCATTTCATTAAGGAAGTGTGTACTGCGATCGGTCATTAAAATCTTTGAGCAACCAAACCTAGTCAACACATACTCAAATAGAAATTTCACAGTTGTTTGCCCTATATAGTCCTTCACAAGTTGCGCCTCCACCTATCCCGTCAAATAATCAGTCGCGGTGATGATATACCACGCACCTCTCTTCTTTCCTAGAGGTCGAATTGGTCCTACAAAATCAATCACCCATTTTTTGAATGAATGCAATGATACCTATGGATTCAAAGGTAGTTCATCCCTCTACGATGGCCTTTCATTTCTTTGATATGCATCGCACACCCTACATTATGATTTTGAATGCTTATGCAATTTAGGCCACCATAACCTAGCGCATAAAATCTTCCGCTCTATTTCTTTTCCTACATAATGGCCTCCTGCAACTCCTTCATGAGATTCAACTAGGATGTTGATTCATTCTAAATCAAGCACATAACATCGAAGTATTTTGTTTGATCCCATCTTATACGAGTGACCTGCAATAACGAAGAACTCTATTGCGCACACCACTAATTCCTCCTTCTGTTTACTAGTGTACCCCTCTGGATCCATTCATGTAGTTAGGAAGAGGATAATATTTTCAAAATGATTATCAGCTACGTGCACTGTAAAGATTTGTGCATCAGGCAATCCTTCCTCCAAATTAGTAGGCTGCTCTAATGTTTCAATGTGCGAAAGATGATTTGGTCCTGCATTCAATCTCCCTGGCTTCACAGTTACTTCGAAATCATACTCTTGAAACAACAACAGCCATCTGCATATTTCCCCCCACCACAGGCTTGTTGACGAGGTACTTTAATGCAGAATGGTCTGTATACATCTTAAAGTGTCCGCCTAGCAAGTAATGCCTGAAATTTTGGAGTGCATACACCATAGCCAACCCTTCACACTCTGTCATGGAATAGTTCATTTCAGCCTTCGACAACTTCCTTCTTGCAAAGGCTATCGAGTGATCCAATTTTCCTTCACTGGTTTGTGTCAGTACTGCTCCCACGCAATACATGACACATCCACATGCACTTGAAATTCCTTCTTCCAATCTGAGAAGACTAGTATTGGTGCAGTGACCATTCTTTCTTTCAATACATCCAGCCTCCACTGACATTATTCACTCAAACAGAATATTGCATCCTTCTTCAATAGCTTTTCCATCGATGCGGTAATCTGGGCATAGCTCATGATGAACTTTTGATAATATCTAGTATTACCCAGTGTTGTGTGCAGCTGTTTAACATTCCTTTGCACCTCCAAATTGATTATAACCATGATCTTAGCTAGGTCCACCATTAATCCTTGTATCCACACTACATGACCCAACAAGATTCCAAAAGGGACGCAAAATGAGCACTTCTTCAAGTTTAGTGTGATCTGATACCTCCAGCATGTATCCCGCATCAAGCACAAACTAGCTACATGGTGTTTTACCAGTCCAAACATTGTCCAATCATCAAAATATACCTCCAAGAACTTGTGAATGAACTCTTTGAACGTCTTAATGACTACGTTCGAGAAGATTGTTGGCGCATTCTTATGTCCAAAAGGCAGTACCATATACTGAAACAATCCCCACTCACTCACAAAGGTAGTCTTAATCTTCTCTTCTAGCACGACCTTTATCTGATGGTCTCTAGAGAACCCATCGGTGAATGAATGGGCCTCCTACTCGACAACATTATCTAGCACTTGATCTGTTAATGGAGTTGGAAAAGGATCATGAATGCAAGCATCATTCAGCTTCCTAAGATCAACGCAAATCCTGATCTCATCCTTCTGCTTCTTTTCCTAAACTACCATTGGACTCACCCAATAGGATTCCTCCACTAGTTCAATAATACCCGTTGCCAACATCTTTTCCAACTCCAAGTGGACCTTTTCCTTGTACTTAGGATTGAGGCGATATGGCCTCTTCTTAATAGGCTTCGCGTCTCGTTTCAATGTTATTTTCATCACTCCTAAATCGCCTATAATCCTCTTCTAGTATGAAAACTTTGTAGGTAACAAATCCTAGTACTCACATAGTAACTCAGTAACCTTATCTAGCATAGCATCATCCCAATAGTCTCCTATATGTGGAAGCTTCATTTCTGCCTCTGTTCCAATGTTCACTTGTCTAGTTTTTAGTGGTGTGGTGATATGTAGATTCTCTATTTGTGGCCCCTCAACTTCGTGGTGAACTTCTACCTCTTAGATATTAATGTTCCTTGGATCCTCCTCTTCTTCTTCAATAGTCACGTTGTAGCACTCTAGCACATGGTACATCTGGGTGGTCCAATCTAGTTAGATCAAATCCAAGGGATCCTATGGTATTCTGAAGATTTATGCCTTGACCTCCTGCAATGCTTCATCAATGCATTCGAATCCATCTTCAAAGATCAATGCCATTAAGAATCCCTATTTCAAAATATCCCATTCATCAGTGCTACGGCGGAGCTCTATCTCCAAGTACTAATTCATTGGTATTACATCCAAAGTGTGATAGAACAAATGCACCCACTCCGGTTGCAGTTTTGCTCCATAAGAATTAGTCCATTTTGCTAAGTGATCGTGCGAATCACTCCTCGCATCATATTTCTCTATCAATCATACTTTTGGGTGACCAAAACACACCCTCATCATTCTTCAATATTCACACCATCCATCAAAATTGTCTTTATGCATGTCGTTGGGAAAAGTATCCAATACAGAATGACCCTATCCCACTCTAAGGGTGATAGTACCTCAGCAACAATCAAAGCAAAGCTATTCGAGATTACTTCTTTATGAGATGTAAGAGAGAGGAGGAAGAGATCCACTAACCGATGTCTTCCGCTAATGATTGATCCAATCTTCTCTCTTTGCTGCTTGCTCCCAGCTCCTTGCTCTTTCACTGGCCAGCTACACCAAGATCCTGCAAAATAACAAGAGAGGGAAACTACAAGAAGCATACATTCATAATTGATTCAAGGATTAGAATAAATCAAATACACAAGTATAACAACACATCATTGAGACACATGCATATAGAAGAACCTCAAATGCTTTATTAATGGAAGAATTAAAGTTCAGGAAGTGATACAACCATAAGAGGCCCAATCCAGCATCACCTCCCAGCAGAAAGAAATCTCCTCTTCACCTCCTTCAAGCAAATCACCCAATAGTTCTATACTTAAACCAACAGCACTTCCTTACATTCACAAGATTCCAGCCCCCATAGACCTCATGAGAGAGCTCTATATATAGGAGTTTTGGAGAAAGGATGAGTCAGCTTGTAGCTGGCATGAAGCTGACTAGTGTCCTCTCCCACTTCAGTTATTCTTCAGTTCTTGAGTCCACTTGGAGGTTCTTGCTTCCACTTGGAGATCTAGACCCTCTTACTCATCACCAGTCGAATTCTCTGATCCAAGTGTCATTTTGGAAGCTTCCTGGGCATTGACACCTTGAAGAATGACTGTGCCACATGTCCCAACTCGCCCAGCGCAGGTAGCCTTCTTTACAGTTGACATTCAGTGCAGGTAGACAGTGGAGCTCTTGACATTCAGCGCAGATGCTCAGTGGAGCAGTTGACATGATCCAGAATTAGCTTGTTTTTGAGTGTTTTCAGGTGGAGAACTGATATTTAGTGCTGTGGTTTGCTGACCTTGTTCCTCTAGGGGTAGGAACAACATGTTTAGGGACTTTGGATCCCTTAGATTATGGACATTTCATGCTTCATGCTGTAAGGCACAAAAATGTCTATAACAGTTGCCCCCTAAAGTATGAGGTCGTTTATCGGGTGAAATGCTTTATCAGGAGGATCCGAAGTTCATTCAATCGCTGAGAGGTGACCTGTAATAAAATACAATACAATACATTATTTTTCATTCTGCTTTCATGATCTAGCTGAGGCGGGCATTCCCATGCTCAGCTTTATAAATTCATTTTGGTACATATAACAGACGATCGTCTGATGGTAGACTGATAATTCTCTGCTGAAATTATCATCCTTTGAGTAGGATGATCATCTGCTGCAATGATGTACATGTCAAATGTCTTTATATTTCCTGAATATATATCGCAGCCCGGATGGATGAAACTAGATCCGGGGTCTTCCAACTCGTTCGATCTTCACTCTACGTACAAGTCGATCCATGTGAGAATTGCGCTGAAGTCGAACATGGAAAGACATCGCTTGATTACCGGTCAATGATGTAAACCGTTAACAAGCGCGAGAGGAATCACCGATAATGATAATGACCCTCAAGGTACTGCAGTACAATTCACGTGGTGTGAATAAAGGACTTGGCGTCGAACGCCACGCAAAATCTTCTGGTCGAAGGTCATTGATGTATACCTGTCACCGGAAGTGAGAAACTTGCCATTGAGGCATGCAAGCTTCAAAGTACTGAAGGGGGTGTTCCTAGATCAACTTCTTGGATAATGAGCTGAAGTCGACAAGAAGCGATCCGTCAAAGGAGGGCCTTAATGAATCCCACATCAGTGACACGGAACGGAGCTAATGATTTTAGTGGAGGTGAAAACAATCTGTGAAATATGATTCAGGGTGGCGATCATGGGTGGATGAAGGATAATGTATGGCAGTGGATGGGACACGGTTGACTCTTTCTGAACAACATCTCTTGAACATATAACGACACTGATGCGATGGATCGGTAGCATTACCCCAAATGTGGATGGTTTGGCGAAGACCATGGTGATGAGACCGGCGAATGAAACAACCCAACCCGATGTGATACGGAGGAAAAGTGTCATGTTCAAGAGCGACTTGCTACCATTAAAGCTTTGAGGTTCTCCCAATTTTTCCCCAGTCATTTCTGACCAGTACCTCTTTATTTTTGTCAAGCTTGAGGAGGATAACATATGCTTGTTCTATAACCTGCCCTTTGGGCAAGCCTATCGCTATGTTTTAACGAGCCTAGCGATAGGGAAACTCGTTCTCGTCTAAAGACAAGTTTGTCGCTATTTAATCATTTTAACGAGTCTAACGACAAGGAAAACTCGGTCCTTTTCATTTTTAGAGAGTCTGAAAAGGTACAGAAAGTTAACTCCAAAATTCCTTTTTCGTCATCTAATCCCTTAAGTCTGAAAAAGTATAAAACAATACAGAAGGGATGAGTTTTCGATAACTTTAACGAGCCGAATAAAACAAGCGCTCGACCTTTTTGTGCAATAATCCCTCAGGTCCAAAAAGATTAAAATCTAGAGGAGGGATAGCTCTTCCGGTCCTTTTAACGAGCTGGAAGGCCAAAACTCGGCAAACTTTTCATATTTTACGAGTCAGATGAAAAGAGCTCAAAGAAGACTCGTCTTTTGAGGAACGAGTGATAAACAGGGATAGCAGCAAATTCCAGGTACAGGTTGGAATTTTCCAATCACGGCAGTGTCACAAGGATGGCTAAGTGAAATCACTCTTCGCAACTGTTCCTCAAAATAGGTAAACAATCATATGGAGGTGAACGATTGGCCAAATGGAATGGAGGTGGCAGGTGCAAACACGACCAAGGCTTTTTATGGCTAATAAATTTACGATCACAGTGGTTATTTACCGGGGTATGTTCATTTTTTAATGAGCTTGAATGCTCAATCTTATGTTTATTTTTTAACGAGCATGAACTATGTGCTAAAACTGCTCGGATCTTCACTTTTCTATTTTTTAACGAGCATAAATTCCGCGGTAAAACTGCTCGATATACCAGTCATGAGATAAGAATGTCTCCTATGAGATAGCTATTTTTTATGGAGCTTTATCCCACGAAGCTATGCTCCTTCTCATCCTTTCTTTATGCAAGTTCGGAAATGGCTAATCCTACGAGTTTAAAGGGTTAGACCTACAGGTTTAAAGGGAGGACCTAAAAATTAAAAAAAATAAATAGTCGTCCCTTGCTTGCACTCCAAAAGGTTTGCATGCCCCAAGGTATAAAGTAAAATTTCAAGGCTACCCCTACTTATCCGTCAAAACACTTGTTTTAAAGGGTGAGGCTTGCCTCTTTCTGGTTACCCAAAGATTGTTTTGTTAACACCATCAAACGAAAACATCTCCTCGGCACTGTCTACCGAAGTAGACAATGGTGAATGACCTTTGTCAAACAAGTAACCTTAACAAAAGAATCCTATTCTAGAACAACCCCTCTTCCATCCACGGACAGGGTACGGACTAGTCATATTCTTTTGCGGAAATTCTGCCTTATACCCAAGGTTTCCTCTGCCCGAAGCAGACCAGGATGCATGCCCCCTGGGTTCCAGTCCCATCTTTCCGAATCATTCGCACTCATCGGGAGGGAGGACTGGGGGTGGAGACATTTCTTGGGTGAATAGACCATTGAGGGTTGGTATGTGACTATTTGCGATGCGTGATCCCGGAAATGAAAGTTGGTCTACGAGCTTGACCATTCTTCCTTCGTGTGGAAAACACATTACTCTAAAGAGTGAGGGGACTATTGCCTCCATGCAATATATATAGTCTCGTCCAAGGAGTAGGTTATAATCCAAGGGTCCTTGAACGACCATCACGTTCATTTGAACGGTCTTCCCTTTCAATGTAACAGGCACATTGGGGAGGATCCCTAATGGTCGACTGGTTCCTTTATCAAAACCCGAGAGATTTCTTATCTCAGGCAAAAGCTCCGGGGAACCCAGTGCTTTCCAAGCAATAGAGGAAAGGATACTCACAGATGCCCCTTCATCAATGATAGTTCCAGCCATTACCATTCTATAAATTTGGACTATGATTCTGAATGGTACACTGGCTGGCAACCGGGGTCTGCCTAGTTGGTTCCAATCAAAGGACACAACCAGGTTGCTTGGCGGTGGGACCGAATACACGGCCGGATATGACCCTGACGATGTTCCTTCCTGCGATAAAGGAATGGGCGCATTTCCCTGATGCTCATCAGAGTCGGTGTTGATGAAAAGAATCTGGATGGTGTCATCCTTATTCTCTTCAGTGAGGGTGTCATTTGAAGATGAATCTTCAGTGACGGTGTCATTTGAGGGTGAAACCTCTGAAGGAAGAACCGGGTCAACTGCCGTTTCGACCTTTGGACTTTCGTCCGGTCTGGATTCAGTAGGTTCACTGACGCTTCAGCTGACCACTTGAGCGGGCCAGCTGTATTTTCAACCAACGAAGGACTTGGCACGAGTTTTTTGTATCCAGGAGGAAGTCTCAACGGTGAAACTAGGCGATCTTCCAAAACTCTCTTCGCTTCGTCTAAGAAGGGACAACGGTGGATGGCGTGATCGCCTTCACACAGTTTGCAGGGGGATCTTGCTCCCCCTCTTTGTCTTGAACCTTCACTTTCGCTGGTTGACGGTAAGCATTCAACATGGCTATCGGAGGTTGATGCTCCCGAACTGTGCAAACGAGGGGACCAGTCCCTTAGTATCCGGGGAATACAGGGACAATCTCTATGGAAGTGGTCTCCTCTACATATGACACATGGCGATTTAGGCCCGGTCTGTGCTGTGTGTGGATTTTCGTTAGATGTCTTTTGCTTGCCCCCAGTCGCCTTAGGCTCCTTCTTCTTCTTTTCTTTCTTCTTCTTCTCCTTCTTCTCCATGGGAGCTTTGCTTTTGCCGGCTCTACCTTGCGAAGATGAAGGATTGGAGGAAGAGTTATAGGAAGTTGAAGGCTGGTGGGCAGCTCTAGACTGATCTAACTGTTGACTCAACTGTTCAGGAACCATGGTGTTCTGAACTACATTGGTTGAGAATAGCCAAATTGGCAGGCCAATTGTCAGTCCTGGAAGCGACAATGTGGCCATGTGGGGCACACTGACTTCTCCCCAAGAGGAGAAAGGACTAGGATTTCCATCATGTTGAATTCCTTGGTTGGGGCATTCCATGTTCTCAACCTACAGATCAACGCAGGAATAGGAGGTGATTATGTTCCGTTTAAAATAAATTTTATAACGACGCTTTAGACACAACTTTCTTTTTCACTTTTTAAGAGTCGAGAAAAAGCTAAAGATGACTCTAGTCTCCTTCGATGTTTTAACGAGCCCGAAGTGACAAATGCTCGGATGGACTTTTTCAGTTATAGAGTTTGAAAAAGGCCAAAAGAAACTGCTCTGGAGATCTAGGCAGAGGGTGTGCCAAACTTTTCGCAAAACCACAAAATACGTTTTACGGTACGGGTGGTCGATCTTCGTGAATGCTGTGTTCACTGCATTGCGATCAGTAGGGCGACCGACACGGTTTCCTATGGATAAAGGCTTTGTTCCTATAGGGGTCTCCCAATATATACACGACGGTACGTGGGAGCACAAGTCCGTATTGATACTTATCGCTTCACCGTGGAGGAATCACCCAACCACTCAACGCTAAGATATCACGTTTAACAACGTCGGAACATGTCTCTAGCTTAGACCTCTATGTGTTTGCGTTATGTTTCAAAGCGTTGTTATGTAAATTCAATTTATTTTAAGGTTGATCTTGTTTAGCAGTTTGCCTTTATGGATCACCACGAGATGTATAATACAACTTCCTAAATGCAGTCTAAGATGATAAGCAAGCTTTTCGATCTTTCAACTTTGAAAATCTTAACTACTGAGGGAAAAGAAAGACATCATCTTTTCACACAGATCATAGAGCACACACTAATGCACTTTTTTCCTAAATCAACATGCAAGCTGTCAAAATGCACATGCACAATGCAGGTATTTCTTTTCTCTTTCTTAATGTTGATGTATTACAAAAAGAAAGTTGTTGTATAACTTTGAATTCAATTTCAAGTGAAAGGAAACAAGTTTTGTCCAAAATCAAAAGACACCTTAAGATTTACTTGTTTCGACACTAGAAATACATAAATTCAAAGCATATGATGAAAGCAAAAGCTCAATCAGCTATGAACAGCAATCAAACTAACTCTTAAGATCAAAACGACACTTATCACAGGTCTAAATCTAAGAGGCCACAGCAAGACTAGTTCACTTTCGTTATGGGAAACTGTAAATGATATAAGAAATACACAAAGAACAAACATGGTTTCTTTATACAACCGAGGCGGAATAGTGGCAAGGAAAGTTGGTTTCAGATAGGTACATTGACTGGTAACTGGCTGCAAAAACAAGGATGAAAACAGGGCAATAAACAGGAGGGAACCCCAGTAGCACTAGGCAAAACTGGTTCAACGCAGGTAGTACACTGGCAGTTTGACCTTCAGCGCAGGTGGCCCCTTCGGGAACTGCGCTGAAATGCAGACTGCCTTCACAGTGCCTGCACTGAAGAGATAAACTTTCGTTTTTCTCAGTTTCCGGGTCACAGATTGCTCAAAAATTCACAGTTTTTGGCCAAATCAGAAGCTATCAATCAAGTACACACTAAGGGATGAAAAGGAGGATGAAATGCTATCACTAAGAGCTGTTCAGAGTCCTTGTGGATCAGCTCTTCAAATCATAAACATGCCCAGAAACTGAGCTAGAGTAGCTGCCCTCTACTTTGCATTTGAAAGATCCAAATGCAGTTCGATTCGGTACTCCCTGTGTTTATGAAATGAATAGCAAAAACACAAACAACCAACAAGATACGTTCCCCAGCGGAGTCACCAATTTGTTGTTGGGAAAAGTATCCAATACAGAATGACCCTATCCCACTCTAAGGGTGATAGTACCTCAGCAACAATCAAAGCAAAGCTATTCGAGATTACTTCTTTATGAGATGTAAGAGAGAGGAGGAAGAGATCCACTAACTGATGTCTTCCGCTAATGATTGATCCAATCTTCTCTCTTTGCTGCTTGCTCCCAACTCCTTGCTCTTTCACTGGCCAGCTACACCAAGATCCTGCAAAATAACAAGAGAGGGAAACTACAAGAAGCATACATTCATAATTGATTCAAGGATTAGAATAAATCAAATACACAAGTATAACAACACATCATTGAGACACATGCATATAGAAGAACCTCAAATGATTTATTAATGGAAGAAGTAAAGTTCAGGAAGTGATACAACCATAAGAGGCCCAATCCAGCATCACCTCCCAGCAGAAAGAAATCTCCTCTTCACCTCCTTCAAGCAAATCACCCAATAGTTCTATACTTAAACCAACAGCACTTCCTTACATTCACAAGATTCCAGCCCCCATAGACCTCATGAGAGAGCTCTATATATAGGAGTTTTGGAGAAAGGACGAGTCAGCTTGTAGCTGGCATGAAGCTGACTAGTGTCCTCTCCCACTTCAGTTATTCTTCAGTTCTTGAGTCCACTTGGAGGTTCTTGCTTCCACTTGGAGATCTAGACCCTCTTACTCATCACCAGTCGAATTCTCTGATCCAAGTGTCATTTTGGAAGCTTCCTGGGCATTGACACCTTGAATAATGACTGTGCCACATGTCCCATCTCACCCAGCGCAGGTAGCCTTCTTTACAGTTGACATTCAGCGCAGGTAGACAGTGGAGCTCTTGACATTCAGCGCAGATGCTCAGTGGAGCAGTTGACATGATCCAGAATTAGCTTGTTTTTGAGTGTTTTCAGGTGGAGAACTGATATTTAGTGCTGTGGTTTGCTGACCTTGTTCCTCTAGGGGTAGGAAAAACATGTTTAGGGACTTTGGATCCCTTAGATTATGGACATTTCATGCTTCATGCTGTAAGGCACAAAAATGTCTATAACAATGCATACCCCATCATCTTGAGGGCCTAGTGCGCAACACCAAATCTAGTGCTTGGAAGCGATGCTTTTCAAGAACTTCCCTTTCAAATGCATCCAAAAATTTATCTATGTCAGTTAGACCATCATAATAAGGAAAACTCATTACCTTCGATGATACACAACACATTTATTTAGTCATCATGTTACAGTGCAGCATAGATACTTCATGCAACCTATTTTTCCAGTGTTCTAACTCTTCATCTGAATCCGATGAGCAGGAACTTTCACAGTCCCATTAAATGCATCCATTTGCTATCGGATTCACCCAATATTGGTCTTGCACTGTTATTTTCTAAATTTGGTCCAAATCATCATCACTTTCATAATCACATACCGGTTTAGTATATCACGGTCCTTCTACAGGGTCGAAAAGTACTACTACACGGAGAAATTTCCTGTCAAATGACATTGTCCACTTCTTCAAATTGATCACCCCATTCATGTCAATAGCCCAGTCAATCCTAAGGAGTGTGGGGTAGGGATTTTTTTCATCAACAATCTCTATTACTTTAAAATCAACCGACACACTCGCACCTTCAATATCTACCGTCACTCCTTGCAATCTTCCTATGGGAATAATCATTTTTGGATTTTCCATCGTCAATTGAATAAGAGACCACTACAGTGCAGGTCTCTCCATTCCCTCCCATGTTTGTTTAGGTAAAACATTTGCATCTGACCCAAGATAGAAAATAGCTTGGTCCATTTCATATTTGCCTATTTGCGCGGTGATCTTCATCTCAGGCCTTGTACTTGCCTTATGCTTACCAATTTTTTGGACTACCCAATGTCCTTCAAGAGCATTTTCTTTACCAACGCATTTATTTATCAACTCATGTAATCCTTTCATGGCCTTTCTATTGGGCCTTTCTTTAGATTTCTTATCCTGACTCCCTGAGGTAGAAGCCTCAGTGAAGCTTTTCTTTGCTTCCATGAAGGTTTCTTTCGCATGCTCTAAATCAAAGCCAACCTCCTTTTCTAGAGCTTTACGTACCCATTCATTTTTTTTAGGCTGCTTTCCATTATCCTCGCCAGTCGTCATTCTACTACACAACACAATATTCACATTAGGATCCTCTTCGCAGGGTTCAACCCTCATCATCTCCAGGTTCTAGGTAGTCTGCTAAGGCTCCGTCGCTTTTTTGCACAACTTAGCTACTAATATAGGGCAATATTCTATCACATGGTCAAACTGAGTGTAGTATCAGAGTGACAGGTATGTTAGGTTCATATATTTGCTTGTGTAGTGTCCTAGCCCTTCACAATTGTAGCAAATAACTTGTCCCTAGCATCTTGTAGGTCCTCCTCCTCCTCGTTCTCATCCGTGCCCTTGATATCCTCCTCACGTTCCCCTAGCGCCTTGATCATGAGGTCGAGTTTATGTTGGAATTTGATATGTGGGAGTTCTCTCCATCATTAGCACATAGCTACGATAGTTGCACTCATCGTGACCCACCGATTTACAGAAGTTGCAAAAGAGCTATTGCAATGTCTGTACAAATATTTGCAACAAGTGATAACTATTTGTAACATGTTTTCCAGCTACCTGATAGATAGCACACCACAGCGTAGGCCTTGTACTTGGCCCTGATTGAGATTCTAGCTTCAGAGGCTTCAGCGCCCCTCCTGCAATGAAATTTGAAAAGACATGGAAGTGATCTTTATCATGCCCCTGACTTTTACATTTCAGACACCAAACTTCTTTGTGCACCTATGGTCGAGCTGCTCTATCTTTCTTGAGACTTTGGAAATCTAGGCAAAGATTTTGCAACTCTGCATGAATCTGCTAAACTCCCACAGTAGCATCTTGAATCACTGTCTCGTGCAATGTCATCGCAATCTCCAGGGCTTTCGCCTAGGTCCCAATATTTTGCTGTGATAAAGAAACCCTTAAATGAGGCAAGAGCAAAGCCACAAACCATTTGTACTGCTTCCCATCCGTGAGATTCACGTTAGCCTCGCGAATCTTGCATTTCAATAGTTGATCCAACTCCCGGGGTGTCTCGCTAGGCTTCATCATGATTTCCTTGAATCCCATAATTGATTATGCTTCATACTTGGGTCTACTAAATTCCTTATTCAACGCAGTATGAATGTCTTCCAACACAGCTATTGGTTATTGGTGCAGTACTTAATGTACCACATTAGCATGCGATCCTGTAAAGAAGTAACCAACATTGCTTTCTTCTTCTAGTCATCTGTAATATTCTGGGTTGTCCATATGGCCTTTGCAATGAACCAAAACTGGTCTGGGTCCTCATTTCCCAATCCCTTGAAAACATGAAAGTTCAGTGCATTTGCCATATTGAACGGTGGCGAAGGTGGTGGTAGTGTGGGAAAAGGTGTATGTTGTGGAGGTGAAGATGTAGGTGGTGTGGGCGGATCAAGTATTCACGGCAAACCTTGCCTTATTAACTGGACAACTCTCTGTTGTAAAGCCTATGCTCCTCCTTCGTCATCACTCAGAGGAGGCTCAATCAATGGGATATATTCAGGACATGTTCTCCTTCTATCCCTAAATAACTTTCCACTTTGTGTAGCTCCAAACATCAAGGTAATTACATAGCCCACTTTTCACACAAGAGCATTTTAATCCAAGTATTCAAGGATCTTAAATACTTACCTTGCGATCCTTTGAAAAAGTGTCGCTCTGCTTAGTTGTCGCTGAGCGAAGTATCGACCTAGAATTCTGTCACAAATCCTCTGATGACACAATCAAGCCAATGATCGACAACACGAACGATCTTATCTTCAGTGGCTCCCAATCTCCGCACTAATTCTGGGGTCCACACTATTGGACCGTCAAGTCTCCACCTTCCCTGATTGTCTTCCAATTTAGCGATCCACTCATATATCTCTATCGGGAAGGAACAAAAGAAAATTTCATGTATCTCTGTGTACAGATACCTATCCAACCACTACTCTTTCGTCAATCGCTGATTTCTATTTTCTTGCGCCATGAATTCGTGGATCTTTCTATCCAACCATTCAATTTATTTCTTTGCTGGATTCTAGTGATGCAACATTACACATCTATTTATGCAGATCTCGGTCCCAGAAACAAAACCATTTGTTGGGTTACTAAGTCCTGACCCAAGTTTAGAGTTATGTTTTCCAAACAAATCCCTAAATTACTGGCCCTTTCAACATCAAGCCACGGAGTGCATATTGAAGTCTCACTCGAAGAAGTATGGGGGGATGTTGGAACCAAGTTTTTGCACCCAGAGATGAGTGTGATGTCATTTTATTCCCTAACTCTGTCTTTGCAAATATTGATAAGCCTTTTAGGGCTTATTGATATACTTCCTTTAATTGACTTCCATACCTTCGCGAAGGTCTAAAACTGTCTTTCATGGACCCTAAACAGGTGAATCAACTACTTATGCACCTCTGTAATTAGTTTTAGTTCTGTATTTACCCAGATTGGCCTAAGTATCTGATATCTTTAACATGCATTAAGATATTCTTCACGTAAATAGGTATTATAACTTACGTTCATATGATAATGTAATTCATGTAAAGTCACACATTAATACAGTATTAATTCATAAACCCATCATTCATCATAACATAATAGCACATTCATTCATAACATAAATAGATAGACAAAACACAGATATTTCCAGAATAATCTCTTTATTGATACTTCATTTCTTCTCACAGAGTCAAGGCTTCCCTGTCCTCTCAGTTGCAGGCGTCTGCACACTCAGCTGCGGACTCTAGTCTAAACCTTTGGGCACACAGTTGCAGAGCCTCTCATCTACTCTAAGAATTCTTCGTTCTTTCTTCTAATGAACCATTACATTGAAATTCATCAATACCATGAACTGAATTTGTTTAGACTCTCTAGGACTCTCCTTTTTATACAATCCCACGGTTTGCACACCATGGGTAGATCTACTAAATCTAACACAACTTACATAAAAGAAGTGAAAAATCCTTTATGACACTTTACTATCTACGCGCTCCATGACCACAAATTGAGGAGACTTTATAGTTTACATAACAAAAACTTGGGTTTTCTACCACAAAGCTTTGTCTTTTGCCCCATGATCGATCGCAAGGGATTGTTGGGTCTTGAAATTGTCATTCATTTCCATTACAATTTCACTATCATGTCCATTATATCACCTCCATTTCACCTTCATTTCACTACCATGTCACTACATTCATCTCACTTTCATCATTATTGGGTCACATCTATGTTTTTCCAAACTTTATTAGTTCTTAGCCATTTTACGTGAATTTGTGGTTAAAAGTTAGGAAATAATGTGCATATGCTTATACCTAACAAGAAGGTTGAGATTGTTTACATGTGTAGGTCAAATGGAGGCTTCTAGAAGACCTTTATGTGGCACCCTAAGGCCAAATTCGAATTTCAGTGGAGAGGATCATGGGATCAGGAGGATATGTGTCACATTTCCTATTTGTATTGAAACTCTAAGAAGACATGTGTCTTATCATTTCCTATTTGATTAGAACTCTATAGGTATAGGGAGAGATTCATGGACTCTCATTAATGAGATGAATTCTCATCTTTTTGTATAAATAGGAAACCTCTCTCCTTCATTTGGTAGCTTTTTATTTTTCAAAAGCTTTTGGAAAGATTTGGAGAGCTTTGTAAACTTTTGTAATTTTGAAGAATTTGAATAAAGCTTTGATGTTCTCAACATAGAAGGTGATGTGAAGTAGATGTCATGGAACATATTAGAATGTAAGGTAGAGTAGATTTTATTTTGTAGTTTTGCTTTGATTTCATTCAAGTATGTCATTTGATTGTTTTAAAGTTTAATAGTTTAGATTTTCCATTCATGTAATTTTAATTCATGCAAGTGTGTTCAACCAGTTTATTGTAGATTTATCTAATTGTGTAATCTATGCTTGATAAAATAGTCCAAGAAAGTAGTCCTCTTATTTTCCAATTGGTGCTTGGAGCATTAGAGCATACAGTAGATTAATTTTCCTTTACATGTTTTGTATTTTCTTTCCATTTCAAATTAGCATATCTAACTGTGTAATCTATGCTTGACAAAATAGTCCAAGAAAGTAGTCCTCATCTTTTCCAATTGGTGCTTGGAGCATTAGATCACACAGTAGATTAGTTTTCCTTTACATGTTTTTCATTTAATTTTGTTGCAATTTCATTTTCAGTTTTAGAACAATGAAGTATTGAATCCCTCAGAATGCTATCACAAGAAGTTAGTTCTCCCAAATTGTATATCAAAGTGATAAAACACTTCATTTAGCTATTATCATTTTTGCTTTAATTTCATAGACATTTTGCCAGCTTAGATTAATCTAATGTTCAAATTTTTGATTTGTTTCCTTTTCTCCTTTCTTTAGAAATTAGATTTTAACATTGAAAGTCATTAGATTTAGTTGACCATTAAAATTTAGAGATTTTCACCTAAAAAGCATAGATTTTCTTTCTTAGATTAATTTTCTCAATCATAAGAAACAAAACCCCCAAAAACTACATAAACTATAAAACAACGAAGAAAGAGAAAGGTTAACTAAGCACATATGGTGCACCACACTTCATCAGTTTACGATACCCGGATTGATAATTTATGTAGAGCAATTTAGGACACTAAATTGACTAGACATTTTGGCGTCGTTGCCAGGGAAGTGTAATTAGGAGACCCTATTTCTAACATCTAAAAAAAAAAATTAATAATTTCTCGAGTATCCTCTCCCCCTGCACTTTGTGTGATCTGGAGGACCAAAAAAAAGAGTTTCTATGTTAAAAATAAAAATAAAAAAATAAAAAAAATCATTTCATTTGATTCAATGAAAAGAAAAAAAAAATCCAACTACTTTGATAGGTTCAGCTATCCAAGATTGACTGGTTATGGTTTAAATTGACCCTCAAAACACTGTGTCCTGTTTTAATAAGATTTTGCAAATTAGCTACGGAACGCAGCCATGTTCCGCAACTATTCCAAGGTTTAGTAGGTTACATTCATCCAATGAAGAAACCAACCACATGGGCATCTTTGGAATCATCTCGACATGGATCCTGTCCTAGTCAGCCAACCCAGATCGATAAAAAACCAGCTTAAGACCTCAGTCAAATTGCCATTTTCAGTACATTTACCTTGAAGGCTTAGTTGCCTGAAATTGAGAACCATTAATTATTTTATAAAAATTTCACAATTTGAAAAGAAAAAACAGGGAAACAATCAATGGCTATCTCCAATTCTATTTTCCACTGTGGCCTCAATAGAAAACCTGCATTCTTTGTAGTAATTTTGGTACTGATATTGGATGTCGATTTGGGGACAAGTGCCATTTTTCCCATGGTGAAAAGGAGCTTGGGAAGGTAAATGCAGTGGCACACAATCTTAAAGATGATCTGGCAACAGGAAATTTTGGCAGTAGGTTCCCAATTGGTGGCTTAGATGGAAAGCCTAGAGGTTGTCTTAGCTACTATGAGGCTACTCCTCCTGCTATGGTGGCTGTAGCTACATTTGGTTCTTCTGCAACTGCAAAAATAAATGTCGATGTTGCACTTGCTGGTGCTATAATTGGGGAAGGTGGTTTAAACTCTAAGCAAACTTTTCATTCAACTGGTGCAAAATTGGCTATAAGAGATCATGAGTCCGATACTAACCTGAAGAATATTGAGTTGGAAGGTAGTTTTGATTAGATAAAGGAAGCTAGTGCCTTGGTTCATCAATTGATCATGCACACGAGTGCTACACTACCTACAAAGAAGATTTCATTTAATACAAAAAATTTGAAAACCATGGTGATCAGGAACTAATAAGCATAACCAATAGACCCGCAAATGAAAAAATTTCAACCACATCATTTGCCAGAAAGATGCAAAATAGTAAAAATTGTCAAAATTTAACTGCGCAATCTGGCCAAATGAAATTGAATTATGAAAAACTAAACATGGGTTTTTTTGGGGATGAGGTTAATTAGATAAAACGGAAATGGTTTTAAGAAATTTGCAATAGTTTGGGAGAATTTCTTGGTTCTTTGAAGCCTATTTTTGAATGCCACGTGAAGAAAAATGGATTTTAATTGATGAACAATCTGTTGTTTTAACACAACATGCTTGGAGAGGGAAAATCCAATTTTGGAACTTATTGTGTGGTGGCATTCAATCTTGCTTACACCATTCCTCCTGTCTTTAATAACTCGTACTTCATCACACACTTGTTTAACAACAAGATGTATCTCAATTGAATACAACTCTTCCAAACTGATCTGTTTAACAGCTAATTCTATAACTTGAACCAGTTGGATATGGCTCTTTTACATCCTTATTGTTCCTTTAATATACTAAGTTTCTCATTTTTACCTTCGTAACCTTCCTATGTATACGAGCACTTGGATTGATCATTTAGTTTTCGGTTCTCTCTACGTATAAGCAACACTCTGTTTTCATACAAACTATGTATGCATCACCTCCATTCCTTATAGCCTCCGCACTATTTTTTTCTTCATATACTCCCTACGCTTCATTTCCATATCCTTCACTAAATCAATCCCCAACAATTCTTAAGGCCTTTGATGGCTGTGGGTTTCATCCTTTTGGCATTCTTCAGGATTTGCCTATAGGGGTTGAAGGAAAAACCGTTAGTCTAGATGTGGAGGTGGTTGATGCCCCTCTAGACTACAACCTTCTCTTGGGTCGAAGTTGGTCTTACACTATGACAGTGGTCGTTTCATCGGTCTTCCGAGTAATAAAATTTACACATAATGGCAAGATTGTAACAATAGACCAGCTGGCTTACTTTTCATCCGACCCAGCCTCTTCAGAGAGTATTCAGCATGTCAATAAAACGACTATCCCTTATAAGGATGTTGGAGTAGGATTATTTAAAGATGTCGGTTTACTAGGAACTTTTCCTTTTCCTCCAATCAACGCATTGTCTTCATTTGCATCCATTCATATGATTACATCAGACACCATTGTTTATGACAATCCTTGGATCGTTCCTTCTGAATCTGAGATAGACTCATTTGGTGATGCTATGCCTTTGAGTCCATATGAAATTTCCTATGAAGCCGTGCAGTCTTTTACCGACCCACGTTCAACCAAAATCGACCAAATGAATGTGGTCCATGAGGAATCACTTTTCACGTCAACCTCGTAGTTAATAGCATTTCCCGAATTTGTGTCATCTGACGAGCAACTTCGTGAAGTCCTGTGTGTAGACGATTTACAATGGGAAGATCTCCATCACAGATCTTCGTTTTTACCTGAGGATGATCGTTTTGAAAATGATTTCTCATCAATCTTTACAGCTGAATATGTCAAAGAAGCTCAGAATCCAATGAAACATCCTGATTCAGAACTGGTCACCTTGAGTAGTGGAATTATTGTCGTAGTACATGGAATATCTCTTCTGCAGCTTGGGTTATCTATTCACCCTCTGACGAGTTAGTTTCTATGCATGGGGTGAGCCTCGGTCAAACAACAAACAACATTACTGAGTACAGTGCAGTGATTGAGTTATTGTCTGAATCTATTTCATTCGAGATTCGGAGTTTGATAGTGAGGTTAGATTCTGAACTCATTGTACTACAGCTTAATAGAGTGTATGCCATTAGAAATCCAGTGTTATTAAGGTTATTTTTGAGAGTGCGTCTCTTGGAACGTGACTTTGATTACATTGAATATCAGCATATTCCAAGGTCTTTAAATACATTAGCAGATGCAATTGCTTCTCGAATGTTAAATAGACATTTGCAATAATCATACATGTAAATTTAAAAACATTTCATCACACATGTTCAACAGATAAGTCGGTAATAATGATATATATAGATAGGAGTGTGTCAAAAAATACATCGTCTTCGATCATAGGTTGAAAAATACCTTATGATCGGCAAAAATGATAAGTACAAAAAAACAAAATGTCACATGTGTCTACAAAACGACCATCCAATCATTGGTAATGATCTCTATATGACACCACTGCACGGGCTACCCTACACAAGAACCTTCTAAAAGGTCCCGGGACTGCGACTACATAGCGCTGAAACCTGATAGGAATATCATCTATAGTAGTCTCTGGTATATCTGCTGTAAGACGCTCTAGGTCTTGTTCCAACTCAGCTAAAGTCTCTGTGGCCTCGTCCTGTGGGGCCGGTGCCGCTGCAACTGGTAGTCTCCTCTCGAAAGGCCGGAGATTGGCTAGACGACGTGGGCCTACATCTGCATTTTGAAAATTATTACTATCAGTTTTGAGACGATATAAAAACAAACAAAAAAAATAGATAGTTTAAAAAACTTGTGGAAAATGAAGTTACCTGTGTCATCCCATTGTTCTCCCGATGGAAGAACCATGTCCGGATCTCCACGAAAATCAACTTCAGCATAAGGAAAATCCTGTATAGAAAAGACCTGGTCCTCTAACCAGTGAAAGTACTCCGGAGTAAATCGGACAACCTCCGTGCCCTCATCAGGATGACGGGCCATAACCGCAACCCATCGCATCAATTTGGGCTCTCGGGGAAACCCAGCCTCAACAGTGAGCTGTTGTGGGATCAGCATCGGAACCCTCTCTAGGCAAAAACTCACAACTAAAGGCCCATAACCAAAAGTCTTTAGCTGTCCGTTTTTGGCTCTAGTCAGTTGGCCCTTTAAATTGGCCAACACAGCATCACACCAGTTGAAAATGGTACCTCAATAGCAATCAATCGACATCTGCATCTGGGATCCAGTGGCAATGTGTAAAGCGGTAGCCCCGCAAAGTCTGGTAACTGTAAAAGCAATCATCATAAGTTCAGGGCGGGATATAGTTTTGATCTCTATCCCCTTCTCCTGAGACTGAGTGTTGCACCACTCTAGTCGAAGACTAGCGATGGACTGGCCACCCAGCCTAGTCCCGAACAGAGTGAAGTGTTCGCCTCTATTGGTCAAACCAGTGAGGAAGTAGATATCTGAGGGCTCTATCTCGAGCTGGTGCCCTCCAATATAAAAACAATGGTCCTGAATGTTCCATATTTCTACCAGCCACTCTAGAAAGCGCACTTGGGCCCTCATGCCAGGTATGGCCCAGTATTTGTAAAGGCCGCATGCCTTCAAAGCATCAATGGATGGTTGATGACTAATGGCAGCCAAATCAACATCTTCGTGCTCTCTCTCACGCCAATCAAGCATGGTGAACAATCTACACACCAGAAAACATCCATTAGAATCCATCAAATCAAAAAAATTTGGTCCAATTTGGAGAATTTGGGGTTTGAAAACGCTTTGCGCGGAGTACGCACCCCGCCTTTAGGAATAGAGCGTGCGTACGCAGGTTCCCTTAAGGCAAGGTGCGTACGCCCAGCATTTTCCCAACTGAGAAAATGTCGGGGTACGCGGGTCCCTAGTGTGGCACCTGCGTACCCCGAAAGGCGGATCTTGAAACCACAAAGCCTCCAAAAATAAAATCTAGGGCCTAAAAACAAATTCTAAATGAATGAAAATGAAGAGGAGGATGTTGTAGAATACCTGAAAGAGACGGCGTTCGATTTCGATGGTCGGATTCTCCGCAATGTCCACGGGAAGTTTCTTGCCAAAAGCCCTTTTTCTCTCCTCAACAGTAAAATGGTAAAAATGAATTGGTAAAAGCCCTTTTTATAGGTTTTTTGGGTAAATAAATGGTAAATTTGTTTATTTTTCACCATGAAGAGGTATTTTTCAAAGTACTTTTATCTATCTTAAACAAGTATGAGTAATGTGTTGGTTTTTGTGCAGGATAAAGGATTTTCAGGGAAAATTGTCATTTTTTACAAATAAAAACATCAGAGTCATCTTTAAGCCCTTTTCTAATTCCTAAAACATGAAAAGATTGCCGAGCGTTTCTTTTACACTCGTTAAAATGGAATTAAAATACGGTCCTCTTACAGCCCTTTTCTGACCGTAAAAACATGAAAAGATTGCCGGATTTTTGTCATTTCAAATTCGATATTGGAAATAAAACGACGTGTCCTTGATCGCTTTTTACTTTTCAGATCAGAGACACTAATCATGAAATTACTCCTTGGTCATAAAGATCAAGCGGTTCTCTCAAGTATTATTTTATACTTTTCCGGGCTTGGGAGACACAAATTTACGAAAAAGGTCAACCCTGGAGTCTTCTTAAGTTTTTCAGACTCTCTAAAATTGAAAAACGTCGAGTTTATCCTATACTGGACTCGTTAAAATTTCACAGTAAAGGACCTGTTCAATTACAAATAGGAAAGGACCACTCCTTCTTAGGGTTCGAATCTAAACTAAGTTGGACTCATCCGAAGGATGAGCTTATAATCAAGCATATGTTATCCTCCTCAAGCTTGTAAAAAATAAAGAGGTACTTACCAGAAATGGTGGGGGAAAAGAGAGGAAAATGAGCCTATTTGTTATCCTTTGTCTCAGAAAAACCTTATCACCACTCTTGAACACGACACTTTTCATTCACCTGGTTTGGGAAATCCTTTGCCTAATAGTTGATCAAACCACATTGAAAATCTTCAGCTGGTTTCTGGGTATTAACTTTGGGTCAATTGTTACCAAGCCATCTGTTGTGTCGTTATGTGTTCAAGAGGTCACTGCAAATAAACCATTCATCTGCAAAATACCCGTCATCCATCTTGACCATCCCTGAGTCAGTCCTTACAGCTAAATTTCTTCAACTTGATCTATGATTTCGTGTTGTGGGCTTGCCTGCAACGGGTCGCTTTCTATCGACATCAGCACATTATCTAGAAAGATGACCTAGAAATCGTCAGTACCTTGAAATCTGCATGCATCAATGGCAGGTTTCTCGCCTTTGACGACAGTTTACATCATTGACTTTCGATCGAAGGATTCCATGACATGTTCGACATCAACACATTCATTCACATCTCATGGATTGTACTGGGTACTTTGAGAACCATTGACATCACTGGTGGTCTCTCTCACACTTGTTAACAGTTTACATCATCGACTGGTAATCAAGTGGTTTCTACCATGTTTGACATCAACTCATTTATTCGCATGGATAGAATCGTACTATTTCGAGAAGTAGAAATGAAGACCCTGGATCTAGTTTCCACCATCCAGGCTGCGAGGAGTTTTGTATTCATTATACAGTAGACTAATCATAAACAGATGGCTACGTCCATACTGTGTCTACATGAGTCTATGATTATGATGTACTGCGAAATCATTCCTATATCAGAGCAGTAGTTAGTTTTTTAGTTAAAGTTTTCAATCTGAGTATGGGAATGCCTACCTTAGCGATGATATGATCTTATATATGTATTTTGTGTTGAATATTTGCAGGTTCCGACTGGGCTCTCCACAAGATAATCCTTGAAATGATAAAGTACTTCACCCTTCCTAGATGATATGAAACCCTAATCTACTACAGGCTTCGCACTTTAGGGGGCAATATGTTACACTAAAATTTGTCACCATGACTATTTGTAGTCAGTATGGCTCCATCAATTGTCATACTGTCCTCCTTGGCAAGTCTTATACCTCTGCTCCTCATGTCAAACTCCAAGAAAGAGAGAAAGTCCTTAAAAATCAATATAACTCTGGTTACACAGCTTCTCTTACCCTTACCTGCGTGTACGCACCTCAAGTTCGTAATACCTGTGTACTTGTACGCTCTGTCTGTAAAGGGGTGGGTGCGTACTCCTGTAAAGGTCAAAAGGTGCAAGTTTTAGTTCAAAAAAGTTACTTGTGGTCGAATCTAGAGCATTCTAGAAGATGGTTTGACGTGGATTGAGCGCCTCCAGATGGTTCATGCATCCCAAAGAAAGAGGAACTTATCCCATCAAGAGGGGAGCTATCCCATTGAAAGAGGGGCTTATCCCATTGATGGTGGACCTGATTAACTTCCTCCAAAGCACTATAAATACAGGCATTGGGCCAGAGGGAGGGGAGGTTGAAAGATAAACATTCCTAAGGGTAGATGCTGCTGAAATTAGGACTCCCTTATAGAGCTTTAGAGGAGAGATTCCCATCCTTTCTCAGCTTCATTTGGAAGTGGGTGAGCTGATCAAAGTAAAGGAGAACTCTTGCTAGACCCTGGGAGGGACCTGCACAACACCAAGGCCTTGGTTGTAATGGTTTCTTTTGTTTCCAATTAATACAATTAAGTTCATTTTTCTCAACAAGTTGTTATATATAATTTGTTTCATATACTCCTTGGTCTTTATGATGAATATGTTTTATTATATGAGTTATTCAAGTGCTATGTAATCGTTTGCTTGTCAGTGAATGCAGGCTTCAAGGAGAAGGAGGAGCTCATCTGGATCGGAGAGGCTTGGCTGCTACAAACAGCATTGGACTAAAGGTATGCTTTAAACACCTGTTTGCTTGTATTTTAAATGCATATTTAGGGAAAGATAGTGCTTGATTGTCTTGTTTGTCACTAGAAAGCCTTAGCTTTTAGGGAGGTCAGTTTTGTCCGCAAATTTGACTCTTTCCGCATGACAAGTCGCGATGGCGATGCAAAATTATGTTTTTGTGAAAATTACGTACGGAAATTTGCAAATGAAGTTCTAATTCATTTTTTCTCGTCATGTAGGACATCATGGCATTTGTTTGGGAGGAACGAACACACGACGATAATGATGTGGAAGCTTTTGCTGATGCTGGGTGCTTAAAATCTTTACGTGCATGTGGGTTGCTAAAATTCTTCCTTACTCCACACCTTGGGTCCCAACCCGATTTACTGGAGCCACTGATTCGTGCCTGGAATCCAACAGATGGGAAATTTATAATTCAAGGCCAAGGCATCGAGTTTGATGCCACGGACGTATATTTCTTGACTGGGCTATCCCAATGTGATGAGAGGCCCATTCTGGAGGGGCAGTAACCCGGGGGTGATTCTCTAGAGATGTTGATGGCACAAGTGTGCCCATGAGAACGCAAAACGAGGAGCGGGAAGGTGGCAATCCCGACAGTGGAAGACATGGTTCTTTGTGCAATGCTATTTATGGTGATGAGGGCAGCGGGCTCCCAAGCCCAACATGAGGCATCGAATACCCATCTCAGATTTGCTCTCAAATGTCTCAATCCGACCATGTTCAACTGGGCAGAAGAAGTGACGGCAAATATGAAGAGACAAATTACCAATTGTCGTCGAGGAGAGACGAAATAGTTTGGCTATGGGTCCATCTTAGTCCCGCTCATGCTGGAGTGGGTGTCGGCATTTTAGTTGCAAGACATGGATTTGGACTTGCCTAGACCACGTGAGATCAAGATCACCTGATGGGCACACGTTATGCCATGAGGAGGTGGCGGATGACCAATGTCGTGGGGGACACTATTCCATGAGTGGCTAGAGTGCCAGACGATCTTCGTTGAGGACTGGCCATATGCTGGCATGGAATTCCGCGGAGACCCTAACATGTAGTTGCCCGCTAGCAAGTAGTGGGATGATGGTGGTAAGACACTTGATCACATTATTTTTGCATTTTATTTTTTATGATGTTTCTAGATTTTTTTCATGTATATGTCCTAATGACGAAATCTATGGGATTCACAGATGTGGGACCAATGAGGCCTGTAGGGCTGGCTCCAGAGGCACGGAGGGATGCACAGGGAATTGTGGTGCTGGCCTTGGCTCCTCCAGCTGATGATTCCGTGGAGACAGTGGCCTGAAATCTTGAAGGCCTGACGGCGAGGATCCCTGATTACATGGGGGTCGAGAAGGTCCCCATAGCGTTCTAAATTCACACAGTAGGAGTGATACCCAGGGTGCACCGCCTGTTGAGGCGAGTGGCACAAGCAGTGGTATGTTATAGGGATCATAACCCACCGCAGTACACACCTAGGTTTTATTTCCTGTTGATTTGTTTGAGAGACATGTGTCTTGGATGGAGAACACAGACTCTATTTGGACATGTACACTTATTTTTTGAGAGCCTCAGTGCGCCACACGATATATATATATATATATATATATATATATATATATATATATATATATATATATATATATATATATATATATATATATATATATATATATATATATACACACACACACACATATTCTTATGGTTCCTTATTGTGTTTGCATGCTTCTTATATGCTATTTTGATTACATGTTATGCAAATTTCTGTCTAATACATGGTTTGCTAATGCATCAGTTAACATGTTCAATCTTCTGGGAATGTGCTGATATGTGATGAAATCAAAATTCTTTTCTAACAATTTAACATGTAAATACAACCTTAAAATCCGATCATCTCTGACAGAATAACGCCCATTAAGCTAGTGGACGACAAGCTGAGAATCCATATTCACAACTAATGTATGAATACCGAGATTGATAGCCTTGGTCAGTAACTCAATAACAGCACTATATTCAATGACATTGTTTGTGGTACAACCTAGACAAACACCTTGAAGGTCTACTAACTCACCATGAGGATCGTAGATCACCCATGCCGCAGAAGAAAGTTTGCGGGTACTGTGGCAGGCACCATCAGCGAAACCAACGTAAGGTGCACCAGACATCTGCACAAGAAACAAAGGACACAATAAGTGGCAGTTATGTCTACACACCAAGCCAAAAATGAAAACACACACACAACAAACCTGCTAAAAACACACGTATGTACAAATTAGAGTGCATGGAGTTCATGCATAATATTTTTTCAAGTAAAGCCCATTTCGAGGCTTACCCAGAGGGTTCCCTTCATAATCAATCAGCTCATAGGCCCGGTTTTGCAAAACTTGCTTTACAATATAAGGACCATGCCACATGGGCTCAAATTTTCCTGCCCCAGCTTATCATTTGCTTGATCATAGAGTAGGACTAAATCTCCTTCAACAAAAGAATGAGGATGGATAGTATGATCGAAGTGATTTTTCACTCTCTTCTTCTGTGCTTCAATAGCTAGAGAGGCTAGTCGATGAGTCTTGTCTAGTTGCTCTAGGTAGAGAAGGCGTTCTTCTACCAGAGTAGTGTTGGGGAGTAATTCGATGGCTAATTTCAAAGAAGGGATCTCACATTCGATTGGAAGGGTAGCCTCCAGCCCGTCAGCCAATTGGAACAGGGAGAACCCGGTGGCATCCTTCACAGAAGTTCGGTAGGCCCATAAGGCGGAGAACAACATCAAGAGCCAATTGGACTTGTGCATGCCAATGGTGCATTGAAAGAGGGGCTTATCCCATTGATGGTGGACCTGATTAACTTCCTCCAAAGCACTATAAATACAGGCATTGGGCCAGAGGGAGGGGAGGTTGAAAGATAAACATTCCTAAGGGTAGATGCTGCTGAAATTAGGACTCCCTTATAGAGCTTTAGAGGAGAGATTCCCATCCTTTCTCAGCTTCATTTGGAAGTGGGTGAGCTGATCAAAGTAAAGGAGAACTCTTGCTAGACCCTGGGAGGGACCTGCACAACACCAAGGCCTTGGTTGTAATGGTTTCTTTTGTTTCCAATTAATACAATTAAGTTCATTTTTCTCAACAAGTTGTTATATATAATTTGTTTCATATACTCCTTGGTCTTTATGATGAATATGTTTTATTATATGAGTTATTCAGGTGCTATGTAATCATTTGCTTGTTAGTGAATGCAGGCTTCAAGGAGAAGGAGGAGCTCATCTGGATCGGAGAGGCTTGGCTGCTACAAACAGCATTGGACTAAAGGTATGCTTTAAACACCTGTTTGCTTGTATTTTAAATGCATATTTAGGGAAAGATAGTGCTTGATTGTCTTGTTTGTCACTAGAAAGCCTTAGCTTTTAGGGAGGTCAGTTTTGTCCGCAAATTTGACTCTTTCCGCATGACAAGTCGCGATGGCGATGCAAAATTATGTTTTTGTGAAAATTACGTACGGAAATTTGCAAATGAAGTTCTAATTCATTTTTTCTCGTCATGTAGGACATCATGCCATTTGTTTGGGAGGAACGAACACACGACGATAATGATGTGGAAGCTTTTGCTGATGCTGGGTGCTGAAAATCTTTACGTGCATGTGGGTTGCTAAAATTCTTCCTTACTCCACACCTTGGGTCCCAACCCGATTTACTGGAGCCACCGATTCGTGCCTGGAATCCAACAGATGGGAAATTTATAATTCAAGGCCAAGGCATCGAGTTTGATGCCACGGACGTATATTTCTTGACTGGGCTATCCCAATGTGATGAGAGGCCCATTCTGGAGGGGCAGTAACCCGGGGGTGATTCTCTAGAGATGTTGATGGCACAAGTGTGCCCACGAGAACGCAAAACGAGGAGCGGGAAGGTGGCAATCCCGACAGTGGAAGACATGGTTCTTTGTGCAATGCTATTTATGGTGATGAGGGCAGCGGGCTCCCAAGCCCAACATGAGGCATCGAATACCCATCTCAGATTTGCTCTCAAATGTCTTAATCCGACCATGTTCAACTGGGCAGAAGAAGTGACGGCAAATATGAAGAGACAAATTACCAATTGTCGTCGAGGAGAGACGAAATAGTTTGGCTATGGGTCCATCTTAGTCCCGCTCATGCTGGAGTGGGTGTCGGCATTTTAGTTGCAAGACATGGATTTGGACTTGCCTAGACCACGTGAGATCAAGATCACCTGATGGGCACACGTTATGCCATGAGGAGGTGGCGGATGACCAATGTCGTGGGGGACACTATTCCATGAGTGGCTAGAGTGCCAGACGATCTTCGTTGAGGACTGGCCATATGCTGGCATGGAATTCCGCGGAGACCCTAACATGTAGTTGCCCGCTAGCAAGTAGTGGGATGATGGTGGTAAGACACTTGATCACATTATTTTTGCATTTTATTTTTTATGATGTTTCTAGATTTTTTTCATGTATATGTCCTAATGACGAAATCTATGGGATTCACAGATGTGGGACCAATGAGGCCTGTAGGGCTGGCTCCAGAGGCACGGAGGGATGCACAGGGAATTGTGGTGCTGGCCTTGGCTCCTCCAGCTGATGATTCCGTGGAGACAGTGGCCTAAAATCTTGAAGGCCTGACGGCGAGGATCCCTGATTACATGGGGGTCGAGAAGGTCCCCATAGCGTTCTAAATTCACACAGTAGGAGTGATACCCAGGGTGCACCGCCTGTTGAGGCGAGTGGCACAAGCAGTGGTATGTTATAGGGATCATAACCCACCGCAGTACACACCTAGGTTTTATTTCCTGCTGATTTGTTTGAGAGACATGTGTCTTGGATGGAGAACACAGACTCTATTTGGACATGTACACTTATTTTTTGAGTGCCTCAGTGCGCCACACGATATATATATATATATATATATATATATATATATATATATATATATATATATATATATATATATATATATATATACACACACACACATATTCTTATGGTTCCTTATTGTGTTTGCATGCTTCTTATATGCTATTTTGATTACATGTTATGCAAATTTCTGTCTAATACATGGTTTGCTAATGCATCAGTTAACATGTTCAATCTTCTGGGAATGTGCTGATATGTGATGAAATCAAAATTCTTTTCTAACAATTTAACATGTAAATACAACCTTAAAATCCGATCATCTCTGACAGAATAACGCCCATTAAGCTAGTGGACGACAAGCTGAGAATCCATATTCACAACTAATGTATGAATACCGAGATTGATAGCCTTGGTCAGTAACTCAATAACAGCACTATATTCAATGACATTGTTTGTGGTACAACCTAGACAAACACCTTGAAGGTCTACTAACTCACCATGAGGATCGTAGATCACCCATGCCGCAGAAGAAAGTTTGCGGGTACTGTGGCAGGCACCATCAGCGAAACCAACGTAAGGTGCACCAGACATCTGCACAAGAAACAAAGGACACAATAAGTGGCAGTTATGCCTACACACCAAGCCAAAAATGAAAACACACACACAACAAACCTGCTAAAAACACACGTATGTACAAATTAGAGTGCATGGAGTTCATGCATAATATTTTTTCAAGTAAAGCCCATTTCGAGGCTTACCCAGAGGGTTCCCTTCATAATCGATCAGCTCATAGGCCCGGTTTTGCAAAACTTGCTTTACAATATAAGGACCATGCCACATGGGCTCAAATTTTCCTACCCCAGCTTATCATTTGCTTGATCATAGAGTAGGACTAAATCTCCTTCAACAAAAGAATGAGGATGGACAGTATGATCGAAGTGATTTTTCACTCTCTTCTTCTGTGCTTCAATAGCTAGAGAGGCTAGTCGATGAGTCTTGTCTAGTTGCTCTAGGTAGAGAAGGCGTTCTTCTACCAGAGTAGTGTTGGGGAGTAATTCGATGGCTAATTTCAAAGAAGGGATCTCACATTCGATTGGAAGGGTAGCCTCCAGCCCGTAAGCCAATTGGAACAGGGAGAACCCGGTGGCATCCTTCACAGAAGTTCGGTAGGCCCATAAGGCGGAGAACAACATCAAGAGCCAATTGGACTTGTGCATGCCAATGGTGCATTGAAGCATCGTAACTAGAACCTTGTTGACAACTTCTACTTGGCCATTGGCCTGAGGATAGTAAGGTGTCGAGCTATCATGCCACAAGCCTAGCTGGGTTGTTAACTCAGTCATCATATGATTACGGAAATTCTTACCGTGATTAGTGACGATAGCCTAAGGGACTCTGAACCATGAGATAACATGATTAAATAAAAATTGCACCACTGTGTGACTATCTTTAGATAGTGTAGGCATAGCCTCAACCCATTTTGTGAAGTAATCAATGGTAATGATGATATACCCATGCCCCCCGACCGAGCGAGGGTTACATGTCATATAATCAATGCCCCATTTGGCAAAAGGGCCGACAGTAATGACAAGGTGAAATGGAGTGGGAGGCGTGCGCATCTGAAGGAGCAGACTCAGAGGGTGGAGCCGATGCAGAAACGATTTTGACATAGTTGAGCTTAGTAGGACTTAACGGCATCTCATCGCCCTAGTATTCTATCTGATTAGCCGGGGGAAGAACCCAAGGATCGGAGCGAACAAAAAGAATATTAATAGGAGTGATGTTGGAAGGTGGGAGTGAAAAAACACCCATAAGGGAAGGATCTTTAAAGAGTCCAGCTCCCACACTCTCACATGGAACGGAGGTATGCTCCACAAAAGGCACGTTGCCATCGGAAGAGGAGGAGGCGAAGAAAGACAACTGGTCTATTATGACGATCTTCCCTTGATGAGGGAAATGAATGACACGAAATAGAGATGAAGCAACGGCTCGCATGGCATATGTCCAGCTTCATCCCAAAAGGAGGTTGTAAGTTATATTAGCATCAACGACTTCAACCATCTTCCCTTCCAAAGTAATAGGCAAGCGTTGGAGTATAGCATAAGGGCGAGACTCTCTCCCATCAAAGGCTTCCAAGGTCATAGGAGACTGGCTCATAGTCAGAGAACCAATAGCCTTCCAACAAGCAACGGACATTATGAAAGTAGAAGCACCTTCATCAATGATGGTATGATGAATCGTTTTAGAATTGATGATGACCTGGATAAGGAAGGAAATTTGGTGAGGCAGTCTCAGTATATGGCTGTCTAGGTCAAAAGTGATCAAATCCGAGTCGGCCGGGTCAATGCCACTGATAGCCAATAGCAAGGACTTCCTCTGAGAGGGGCAGCTCTGGAGAACTTCTAAAGTGGACATAGCTGACGGAGCCTAGGCTAAGTCCTCAATGATGCTATAGTGTTGGGTAGCACGAGCATTAGGGTTGTAAGAAGACTTCCGAAGTACACCTTTAGGAGGGGGTCAAATGGGCATCTCAGTGCTAGGTCTCTCAATATGGAGGGGACTAGAAATGGATGGAGGAGCACTAGAGGGGACCTCAGGCTCTTTCCCGGCAGGCAACAGATACTCTTTTGCCCGAGTACTAATGTGGACGAGAATCGTCCTAGCCATAAATACCTGGGAACCAAAGGGAGAAGGGGATTGGGATGGATCAGCCACCATTTGCATTTGCTACAAGGGAAAGGGTTCTTTGAGTATGATAGGAGTCCCGGGGGCACCTTTCAACAAACGACTAACTTTAGACCACCTCGGGCAGTCTTTGGTATTGTGATCCTCGTCACAAATAATGCAAGGATACTTAGGCTTGCATTTGGTACCTTCCTTGGGGGGAGGTTTAGGGGAATCTTGCTTGGGTTGATCAGCTTTATTCTTCCCTTTTCTCTTCTTCTTTCCTTTTGAGTCTTTGTCTGCCATGGTGGACTGGATGGAGTTAACCTTGGAAGTACTACCAGAATTGGATACAGCTTGAGAAGTATTTTCATTCGGAGCATTTGACTTTTGCTTCTCAAGGTTTGTGGAAGATTTCTTAGAGGATGGATTAACAGAGCCAATGACGCCATCAACAAATGGTGTTGGTAGGGCTTTGGAAGTTCCAGGGCTTGGGGCATCAGGCAAATAATCATATAGTGTACCGAACTAGGAGTAGACCAAGTCAAGGTACTGAGTGCGTGCAATAGCCTGCTCTTCAGTTACACATGCCCCCATAGCAATGTCCCGCACTATCGAACCGACAAATGAAGTCGTGAACTAGTCGGTTAGAAGCTAATCGGGAATCCAAAACTTAATCAAATGGTGACACCATCTCCATTCATGAATATGATCAGAGATATGCGTAGCCATTGTTTGTTCCAAGGATGTCAGGAGATGTGTGCCCATTTCATATCGAATCAGCAACTAAAAATGAGTTAAAAATGCCATAGCCAACGAGTTAAAGTCCTGAAAAGATCCGCGAGCTAACTCAATATACCATTTAGCAGTAGAGCCAGTGAGGTTCTGTTGAAAAAGGTGGAGCCAGATTGAATCATCAAGCCATGAATCTTACAAACACCATAGATGATAAGTCATGACATGGGCCTAGGGATCTTCTCCAGCTTTACCGTCAAACTTGGGACAATCACCGGGAATCTTAGTTGGAACCGGTGGCCAATACGGATTATGGAGAATAGGATCATTGGTCAGTTTTGACACATCCAGTAATTCCAACGTTGCTAAAAAGGGTAATTGAGGGTTAAAGGACATATGAGGCCATGGGTAGGAGGTAGTGCCAGAGTTCCAGCCAGCTACTTGTTGCCCCCATTGATTCTGTTTGGACGGATTTGGCCCAGGATGGTTCTATCCGTAGGGATTTCGTCCATAGCGGTTATAACTATAACTGGATGGTTGACCCTGGATTTGCCCCCCAGCAATCCATTGATTACCAAATTGGCCTGCAGGAGAAACATACAGTTGCTAGTAATTCTTATAAGGACTCACCTGTAGTTGTTGATAATTTTAGTACGGGGAAAATTGGGTTTTCCCCAAGGATTTCTAGAAACCATAAGGCGGCTAGGCTCCAAACTGGGCCTGGGAGCTAGGTTGCGTCTGATAAGTAGGTTGAGAATCGGATCCAACCTGCATTTGAGGACCGGATTGGGTCTGGAGCTGAAAACCGGGTGGAGCGTGAGAAGCAATAATCATTTGAGTGCCTGGTTGAGCAGGCCCATATGGATGTCCTTGAGAGAACTGAGGCCGAGCCATTTGGCCAGATGGTTGACCTAGTTGAGATTGAGAGTGACCCATTTTCCTAGAAGGTTGATCTTGCTAGGTATTGGGTTGTCCTTACACAACTGAGGGTTGTTGTGATTGAATGGAGGGATGAGTAGACTGGACAGTTGGTTGGCCTGATTGGTTTTGAGGCTGACAAATTTGCCCAGATGGTTGACCAGACTGGACGATGGGTTGGCCTTGCTGAACGTAAGGCTAACCGACTTGCCCAAAAAGGTAGCCTTCCTAGACACCAGGTTGTCCTTGTTGTATGTAAGGTTGTCCCAGATTACCAGAAGGTTGCCCGAAATAGGTAAAAGATGAACCACCAGAGGCTAAACGTTGTCCCTGGAAAGGTTGTCCTTGTGGGCCTCCAACTTGCCCTAGATAATGTTGTCCATAATACTGTTGTCCATAAGAGGGCTGCATGTAAGATGACTGACCTTGATAAGGTGGTCCTTGAAAATTGGCAGGGGGTACTTCGCCACCATGATAACCAGTGGTACCCCAAGCAACGGATAACAGGACCATGACCTCAACCACAGGCTGAGATGGCAAAGGTCCGAGGTAATAAATATGAGCTCCTCGAGAATCGTAATAATGAAATAGATCTTGGGGGTCCGGATTCTGAAGAGCTTGTATATATTGATCGTATGCCCCCCTGCTGGAATGAAACCAGAAGAAGGTGGGGCATTTAGTGTAGGATCAACAACTCCAGATGTAGATGCCGATGGGTCACTATTCGTAGATCTGGACGAAGGTCCAGCAACAGTGGTCACAACTGAGGATGCAGTGACGTCACCAACAACAGGGGCTGAAGAAGCCACACAGATAGTTGGGATAGTTGGAACTAAGGTGACAGACACATTGTGAATTTGAGGGATAAAAAACTCCGAAGTCGGAGTGACGATATGAGACCACATGGAACTCATAAGGGAAGTCCTAGAACCCATAACATCCTTCAAATCCTTATAGCATAAAGACAGTGTGACACCGAGAGGGGTGACACGGAAGGGTGAAGTTTCTGTTGGGATAGGAATTTCACCACTCGTCACAATAGATTCTTCACTCGTGATGGGGGATGTATCATCCATGTCAGAAGAAGACATTGGGACCGAAACACTAGGAGGAGTGCCAGGAATATCTTCTTCAGAAGGCTCCCAAATGGGGTTCCAATGAATATCGTAAGACTCATCTTCTGGAGCACGAGAGTTAATTGGTTGCATACTCAGAGTAACAGGGAGAGTATCACTGACAACCAGTATCTTAGGAGCAATAGAAGAGGGAGACCCTTGGTCACTTAGAACGGGAGACAGGATTGGTGATTCTGCCAGGATTATTCGATTCAAAAATCCTAGGAAAACTAATGAGAAATAACCCTACACACGCTAAAACACAAACAAGATCTAACAGGGTAAATGTTAACATGGCCGAATAAATTTTAAGACACAAGAAAAAAACTTGACCTTTTCATCTTTAAAGAGTCGAGAAAAGGACAAAAAGATGACTCTAGTCACCTTCAAATATTTAATGAGCCTAAAGTGACAAGTGCTCAGCTGGACCTTTTCTTTTAGGGAGTCCGAAAAGGAATGAAAGTGACTACTCTGGAGAACTAGGCAAAAGGTTTACCAAACAACCCGTAAAACTGCATACACACCTTAGCAGTCAAATGAAAACCAAGGACTTTCCATATGGCAGTCAATCTTCCCGAATGTTCTGTTCGGTGTGTCACGGTTTTTAAGACGGCAAACACAGATTCCTAAGGATAAATGATGATAACCTAGTGGGGTCTCCCAACATATACTCGACGGTCCATGGGAGCACAAATCCATACTAGACAGTTATTGAGTCACAGAAGGAGGGATCACCCAACCTTGAGTGAAAACAATAGTGACTAGGTTTAACGATGCTGGAGCACATCTCTAGCCTAGAACTCCAAATAGTGTGTGTTATGTTTCGATGCATTGTTAGGTTTATTCAGTTCTTTTTAGAGTTGATCTTGAATTATGTTTCAGTTTTCGGGCCTTACCGTATGTATACTACAAATCCTAGGGTGTAGCTAGAATGAAAAAATATCCTTTTACTTCAATGAACACCTAGCTACGGGAGGGTAGAGAGATCATTCCCAAACCAAGAAAACCAAGATAAACAAAGATAGTCACTCAATGCATACAGACATCAATTCCTAAAGTGCATCGATACTACTAGTGAGAGATTTAATCATTTTATTTCCAACATGCAAACTTGAAATGCAAATTTACTTTCACTTTCGTATGCTAAATGAATGCAATCCTTTTGATTTTGATGTCTTTAAATCTAGAAGAAACAAATAAGCAACAAGCAATTGTGGAAAGAACTAGTTGATTCAAAAAATTGTGATCTATGTTCGGTAGTGAAAAGAAATCGAATCAATACCAAAGATTGGTCCAATAATAGTCACTAAACAATCAACCAAAAACAAGCAATGGGGAAGGCTCAATCAAACTAACAAAAGTTGTAAACGAACCTTGAGCAAACCAACAACCAAGTCAATTGATTCAAGAAACTTGAAATAATGGACTAGGTCACACATGCAAAAAAGCAAGATTCATTCAACAAAGCCAACAAAAGAGTGCCTTAACCATAAACAGTGAAAAAAAAGCTACTAAGCGAGTGGGAAAAGCAAGGGACCAACAGGATTGATGGACACAGGAGGCAGAATTGAGAAAATCAATTCTACAACAATCAGCGCGGGTAATACACAAGAAACTAGCACCGATAAAGAACTAACCGCAACAATAGAGCGATGTCAGCGTGGAAGTACACAACTTTCCCGAAATGGTCAGATTTTCAGAACCATCGCGACTGTGAGCCATTATTAAGCAATGCACATGACATTACAAAAGGGTGAACGCGATGACAACGAAACTGTTAAATTTTTATCCGCGATGATATTCAAAACAATGACAAGCAGACAAAAACACCCAAATAAAAAATAGTCAATCCTTCAATCAAATAGGGGTATCTCCCAGATCAACCCAGGAAACTCAAAAGAATGATAACTAATACCCAAACTTCAAAAGAGACCAAATCAAAATAAAAACAAGAGCAAACAAGAGAAGAACATAGGATAGACTCCCCAGTGGAGTCACCAATTTGTGATGCAGGAAAGTGTTCCCTCTGTGGACAGAGGCAACCCTTCTAGCCCTAGAGTGGGTCTAGTCACAAACAACGACAGATCAACAATAGCTTTCCTTAAACAGTCATATTTGGAGGCTTACCTCAACCGGTGGTCGATGGAGTTCCATTGCACTGCTCTAGTTTCTGCTTCCTTCTCCTCGACGAGTGATCAACCTGAAACAATGCAAAGGAAATACAACAAAGCACGTAACCGGAAAACAACAATGATCTATTTACTCACAAAGTCAAGAAGTCATGAGATATCAAGTAAATTACATACAAGACATGGGAAAACATCATTGATTGTATTAATAATGAAATAAGAGCAAGCTTACAACCAAAGTCTTCATGTCACAAGCTTTCTCATAGGGATCCAACCAGCATGTTCTTCAAGCATTCACCCTTTGAAGATGGATCTCCCAACATACAAAGTTCTCTCTCACTCATAAGTTTTACACAATGTTAAGGGCACTTCACAACATTCCAAAAACTATCAACAATCCCACACTTGTCACACTCACACCAACTATCTAGCAAACTCACAAACACTAACAACACTGTTCAAACCAGCTAGCCAACTATCCAACTATCCAAAACTAGCAGTGCATAGCAATGGTGAGAGTTTAAATAGGAGAAGGAGTCTCTATGAAAGGTGGAAGAGTGAGCTTATCCCCAAGGAAGGTAGCACAAATGACGGAATAGCCATACCAGAGGAGGAAAGGAGACACAAACTATGCCAACAACTAGGTCTAGAGTCATCCAGAAGGCTGACTGTTCGAATAAATTCGCCCAATCTGGATCATCGCAGGTGCATAATTGAGCTTTAGTGCTGACATTGCTAGTGAGCAATGTAGCTAGTCAAATCATCACTAAAGATAATAAGTAACCTCACATTGGAGCATGAAATCATACCATTGCGGGAATCAGAAGTACTTCCGCGCTGGCAGCGTGGCTAGACTATTCATAAGCACCCTTCAGTTCGTATATTAAGTCCACGGTCGCGATGAGGCAAATAACTTAGGAAAAGTGGGTCATTTGGCAACATCAGAGAGCATTTGTTCAATATGAGCATGTTTGACTTGGACACATGACATAGTAAAAGGATTGGGGTGAAGGTAGTGACAAATTACTGTGTAACAAGGTCTCCTTTTGTTAATGTATCAAAGCTTATTAGTGCATGAGGGATTCACTAGGGGAGCAATACCATACAACGTGAGTTCATATTGGGGTTTATATATTGAGGAAAATATGGCATAATATATTGGGGGATATATAGGGGGCAAAGGGTTTTTATATTGGCAAGTATAAAAAATGGAGCTCAAAGTTAACGAAAAAATATAAAGGGGTATAAAAAATGTTAAAGAAAAAATGGATACCTTCAATATCCAGCGGAAGTAGGGGTTTTTAAAATTGGGAAGGTGTATTGGGTTTTTATTGGTAGGGGGTTAAATAATGTGATTTTTAAGGGTATTTTCTAATATGTGGTCAAATTAAGGGTATTGTTTAATATGCCATGAATGCACGTTATAAATCAGAGGTTAATTGAGTGAAGCCCCCGTGGCTCAGTGACTCCTTCATCTCCTTGATATATAGCTTTGAGTCTGGGAAAAGAAGGGAACTTGTCTGTGGAGTGGTTTTCTTCAAAGACCAAGAAAATTTCAATATTTCAATGGACATTCATTCCTAGGATGCCTCTTGGTGCATCTAGGAAAAAAAATGGCCAAGGCTCTCTCTGCTTCCTCCTACTTCCTCTTAATTTTCATGGTATCCATTTGCAAGGCAAGGGTTTGAAGCATCTTGCTTTTGAAATCTTCCAACATGTTTCCAATTTCACCCTTGATATATGAGTTGGAAGACGATGCACTGACCATAGGTTGACTACCCCTACCCTTTTTCCTGGCTGCCCTAGAATGGTTTCTAAAGATAGCCTTGATATCCTCATAGGGTAATTGGTAGATATCTCCCCCTGCTAACAAATGTAAGGTATCCAGAAGATCTTCTCTTACTCCCCTGAGTAGGACCAACTATAGTGACTCAGGGTCAAGTGTGCACCTGGCCCTTTTATAACTAAGATGGAATCTTTCTTCGTAATCATCTAGGGATTCATCATTGCCTATGGTCATCCTGAAAATTTATTCTTTAGTATCCTTTGACCGATAATAGTCCCGATATTTCTTGTTAAAGGCTTGCTGCATCTGAGCCCAAGTTGTGATGCTATCTCCTGGTAAACCCATGAACCAGCGCAATGCTGCATCCTTGAGGGTAGATGGAAATAGCTTTAACTTTTTCTCATCATCTATATAGTCATAGATTCAACATATAAGAACAAACTCAAACAGGAAAGTGTCGGAGTCCTCTGTGGTAATGCCATGGAAATGAGGTAGGGCAAAGGGGCTTATATTTTTCATCTTAGTGTCCCCATTGGTTTCCTTGATGGGGAAGGCACCCTCAACTCTCTCTCTATTCCTTCTGTAATTTATGTTTTCACCCATTGGGTCAGTAGGAATGGGCTCCTCTTCTTACTCTAGGTTCTTCAAATATTTCACATATCTCACCTAAGGATTCCTCTAGCTCACAACCACCGAAGAAGAGATAAGGTTAGCTATTGGATGCAATGGGGGTATTTGGCAAAAATTTCCCTAATTTGTCCCTATTCCTACGAGGCATGAAAAGAAATATTATTGGTTTGGTTTCATAATTTTTTTAAACTTGGAAAGTACTTGTAGAATTGAAATTGCTAATTGAATGAAAATTATTGACAGAATGAAAAAGCTACTTGCTGAATTGAAATCTTAGTTTTAAAATGGAAATGAAAGAAGACAATGCAAAATTAAAGAAAGGAAACAACTAGATTAATCTTGTAGAAATAAACTAATGGCATAATATTGAAGACAAAGAATAGAAGAAAAGTAAGAAGTAATCACTTTCTACTCAGACACCTCCCCGACAATGGTGCCAAAAAGTGATGAGTGCCAGTATTACAGCAAGGATGCTACAAATCTTGGGCTACTAGCTTTACTTATCAACCCGGGGTTCATACAAACTTGGAGGTGATAGTGTTGTATGCACAAGTAAAAGTGATGGTTCTACCTGTTGTCAATGTTCAGCTAGCGAGACACCACTAGGGTTCCAAGCCAAACTTCTATGGAGTCAGAAGAAGCTTGATTCTTTGATGGAAGAAAGGTAAATCTACTCTAAGAGAGTTACTCTACTGCACTAATGGAGAAGGTAAACATGTAATGCTAAATCACACCATTCCCTAATTAACCATTCAAGAAGCTATGCTAGGCAGAAATGCTAAATCAACATGAAACAAATGCTACTATCTAAGTTGCAGAAGTAAGAAGCATCAAACAATACTAATATGCAAGTAAAGATACTAAATTGAATATGTTTTTGCTTTTTTGGTCTTTTTATGCAAACTCAAGTATGCGAACTAATTGTTCTTGTGGCTGTGGTAGGCGGGCGAAGGATGTTTGAGGATGGATGGAAGGGTGGTGAGATGGTTTGATGGTGTGGAGAACCCCTGGGCGTCTTTTGGTGACTTCGTAGAGGTTTTCCATCAATTTGGCCTCAAAACAGGTTGTTTCAGGAAAACCTATAGGATGTACTAGAAATGTATAGGATGATCCTATAGGAATTATAGTAAGCCTACAGGATGTAACAGAGAGCTAAAACTGAGGTGTAGGAGGTGATGGGAGGCTTAGGAAAGGTGTGTGATGGGTGTAATGGAGTGGTAGAAAGTCTAGGATCACTCAGGAGTCAATATCCAAGGTAATATATGGCTAGATTTGCTCAATGTGCTTGGGAATATTTCTATGAAAAATGATGGAAAACTAGTGAATGTGATGGTGAAAACCAGGGATGGCTAAGGTGGATGAAGTGGAATGTGGTTTCTCACTATGAAGTCTTAGTCTCCTCCTGAAGCACCTGCTCTACATAAAACATATGTGTCTTCCAAAATGCTATGCAACAAGATACATTCTCATAAACTAGAAAAGAAAAATTAATGAATCAACTGCCTATCCCATGCACGAAGAATGTTGTTGAAAGGAATGAAAGCATGAGTGAGATCTACTACAGTAATGGAGATGAAAAATATGACAATGAAATCTACCTTGCAAAATTAACCAAATACTAAATTAAAGACATTAAACTCCAAAGCTCATAAAAGAACTAGAAATCTGTGTTTTTGGGGTTGCTTAAGGGTCCCTTCCTCAAGCCATGGTCCTAGAGGGATGAAGTGAGTCCAAGACACCTACTAACAACCTTATGGTGATCCTTTTTCTCCTTGCTAACCTGCTACTTGAAATAAGGCACAAATGGAAGCAAACTATTAAACAACCAATCTAATCTACACTACTTGTAATGGAAATGCATCTAAAAAGAAAATTAACAATGAAGCTATGAATATACAATAAACATACATGTACAATAAAGAGGAGCCTTGGCTACTAGGGTTGGGTCCTAACCCAAGAGCTTCAGCCCTCTGAGTTAACTCGGTGCTGGCTCAAAACAAAACTCATTGTTGTTACCAAAACAACAAATTACATCAATAGAACTGTCACAAATTTTGCAGCTCAAAAATAGATTATAGTTTTACAATAAAAAATCCAAATCCTACTGAGGTCCTAGGACTCTCTACTTATACATCTGAAGTCCCCAATGACTTCCTTAAAATTACAAAGGCTCAGCTCCCAAACTCGAGATAAACTAGTGCTTTGTCTCTCACTTGCTCGGTTGCCTTCTAGTCCTCATGATTTGGTTGTTTGCACTCCAATCTGATGTGATGAAGGGATGAATATTTGAATGGAGGAGTAGTAAATGAGGAGGGTTTACCTCCTACAATCTCTCTCTCTCTCTTGTCCCATTCGATTTTTGTCCTTTGTCTTTGCCAAAATTCCTTGATTTTCTCCTTTAATCCTGCATTCATTGCATATTAAACCACAAAGCATAATATCCAACTCTGACTCACCTCATAAACAAAATATAATCAAAAACATGTAATAAGTTATGAGAAAGTTGGTTTGACTAAGCTAGGAGGTGAATTAAGGCCCATATAATTACCCAATGATGAGGCTTATCATTGGGACAAGGTCCCTTGGGGTCAATTTTGTAATAGTTTTGTTACTTTTGTAAAGTCTTCTCATTTTGAGGAGTAGAGCACGAAGATAGTTAGGAGTCAAAGGGGACTTAGGAAGGTAAAATCCCTTAGTATGTTAGAATATAAGTTGTTTTTTGACCCGCCCATGGTTTGTAAACCATGGTATTGTAAAGAAAGATGCTATAAAAATGAGTCATAGCGAGTCATAAGAAGTAATCAATCATTGAAGGTCTATGTATGGGCAAGTGATCTAACTCAAAAGAGTATGTTTTTTGTACTTAGGCAAAGGGGAAGCCTCCTACAACTATGTGTGTAGGGAAAGAAGAGTATGTAATAGAATATCTGAAGCTAATAAAGAATATTTGGGAGCAATATCTATCTATATGTGTGTGTATGTTTACTTCTGCATGTATTGTGAATTCACTCTATTTATTGCGATTATCATGGCAAACACTTAATATATGTGTGAAAGTGGTAAATATGATAATTTACTTGCTGTTATGAATGTTTAAAGCAGTTGGTATAGAGTTAGAGTATGTTTTATGTAAATTACTGTAATTTCTGCATTTTAAGGGTTAGGTTTTGTGAAGGTCGAAATAAAGCCCTAAGAATCACAAAAACCCATCACACAGACCTCTGTATGTAGAAACCTAGTTCTGTCATCCCCGAATACTACCTCAAGTGAGACTACATCCTATGCTATGCGGGGTTTTGCCGAAAGGGCCGACAGTGTATGGTTCCGTTGGTTGGCACAACTATCTCTGAACCTTTGGTCTATACCCCCTCAAGCCAAAAAAAAATTTGTTGCATTGGTTTATTAAGAAACCAAATAGGATCACAGAGACAATCTAGTAACAATGCTACAACTATTAGGAGAGAATAAACATTACAAAAAAATTAGTAAGTGTGAGTTATTTCAGTCCGCGATTTAGTACTTGCGACATATAGTCTCAAAAGGGTGATTTATTGATGGCCCAAAAATGGTCAAGGAAATTATGGAATGGTAAACTCCACAAAATGTAGAAAAAGTGAATTAATTCATGGGGTTGGTAGGATACTATAGGAGATTTGTTAATAACTTTTGTAAGGTTTGTTATCCAATCACAACATTGCAAAGAAAATAAATTAGATTCTAGTGGACATTGGAAAGCCAAGCCATTTTCGATGAAATAAAATACTTGCTTGCACATGAACCAGTCTTAAGGATAGCTAACCCAGATAAAAATTGTGTGGTGTGCAAGAATGGCTACAAGGAAGGGCTCAGTGGAGTCCTCATGCAAGAAATATAGTTCATTTGCTAGTATTCTATAAAGTTTAATGAACATGGGCATAATTATGTGACTGATGGTCTAGAATTTGTAGCAATAGTCCACGCACTAAACATGTGGAGATATTATCTCATTGGAAGAAAGTTCATGTTAATCACAGATCATGGAGCATTATAATATCTATTTGATAAGCCTAAGTTGAATTCTAAACAAAAAATCTGGTTGGCCCTAATTAGAAAGTTTGATTTTGAAACAAAATACATCAAGGGAAATAAAAACAACGCAGTAGATGCACCGAGCATAAGGCTATAGGTATCCCATGTAGCCATTGTAAGTTATTATGACACCAACATGTAAGAAAATTTTAAATAGGTCAAGTAGCAAGATGAACATTATCATCACATACAAGAAGGTGAATGGCAAGAGCCTGAAGGGTGTTGAGCAAGAATTTCTCTCTTAAATACAATGGAATACTAAAGTTCAGAGAAATGTCATATGTACCTTGTGGGTGTGACTTGAAGAAGCTCGTTATGGATGAGTATCATAAAAGACCATATTTTGGTCATCTTAGTTACCATAAAATGATAATTTCCATGAAGAAATCATACTATTGGCTAAGCATCAAAAGGGATGTGGCTAAGTATATTGCAATATGCTTGGAATACCAATAGGTAAAGATAGAATGCAAACATCTAGTGGGATTTATACAGTCAATCCCCATTCTAGAATGGAAATGGGAGATCATTTGTGTTGGAATCTTGACAAATCTAAGTTGGGGGGGTGAATGAGTATTGTGCACTATGATTAATTTAACTAATGTTTTCCATTATTTACAAACAAACCGAATCATGCATAAGTTAACCAAAAACACATTAATTAATCAACAAATCCATATACATATTTTTGTGAGAAATGTATAAACATGAGAGCATATGAACAATGATGAATTGCAACACATCAAAGCACTATCACATAAAAACATGAACACATAGGATGTAAGGTGGAAACCCTTATGGGAGAAAAAACACCATTTTCTTTACTCTGCTTCTCTCTTCTTCTTATTAATGAGAATCTTATTTTACAGATGCACTAGCCACCACTAGTTTTCAAGCCACAACATACTAATTATGTCTCTATGAAACTATCTCACAGAAGCGACCACTTCCTAAGCTTTAAAGGCCACCATCTACTAGAAGCCACTACTCCCACGACTATGAAGGATACCACCTATTGGATTCCCTAACACCCAAGTATTTCTAGCCACCACATCCAAGTTTCCATGCCACTACTTGAAGGATGCCACTACACCTTCAACCTGCAAGCCACCACTTGCTATCACTGAAGGCCCAACCTTAAAGCTCTTTTGTGGACTAGATTTCACAATTTTCACACTAAATCCACACATCAAACTCAAACAACCATGGGCCTCATTTCATTGCATTTTCAGACTAGACCCACAATAACTCTATCGTTCATCAACAACTGAATACAACATCTCTCTGCAACTCAACTCACTTCTCCTCCAATCAGTGATCTTAACTTTAGACTCAAACTTTTTTACTCAACTTAATAACAATTTAGAAACATGCATCTCACTCAAAATATAGAAGACTCTCAATAACATATCAACAACATCATTATTATTGATTTTTGATAGATTTGATCAATATCCAAGTCAACAATTTACTAAATAAATTAAATTTAACATTTACAAGTTCATGTAGCCTCCAAACATATGGGTCATGCCCACCATTTAAATTGGTTTTCCCCTTGGTAAAAACCCTCTTACTTTGACGACTGTAAATACACTAGTGGACCTCATCCATTTGGCATCAATTCAAATCATAAAAATATTATGTTTTTTGTCCGCATCTGAGAAGGGGGGAGAGAGAGATAAGACCAATGAAATTAACTAGAAGTTTGACTTTCTTTAACCAACATCGACTGAAGTTTCTCTATGTAATTTGACATGGGTTGACCCAAATTTTTGTTGCTTTACTTAATTGTAGTTTGGCTGAGGAATTTGACTAAAATTCTGAGGAAGTCGACAAATATTCTTGAGGTAGTTGTACGGGATGAAATTTGGTTTGTTTAACCAATATTGACCAGAAGTTGCAAGGGACAAAATTTGGTCTATTTGACCAATATTGATTAGTTGATGAAGATGACTAAAATTCTCTCTTTTTACCATGTTTGGCCTATATGATTTTTTTGGTCAGTTTCACCAAGTTGGACTAGGATATTCAAATTGTACAGTTGTTACATTGGACAATTTCCCCTAAGAAGCGATTGTTGGGATTTTCCCAAGGATGGTTTTTTCGAGGTAAATTATTTTTTGTCACATGTGCATGCTTATTCTACTATGGTTTCTATTTATCTATTGTATTTATGGTTTAATTTTCTTATGTATAGTTGCCTAATGATCCGAAATGTGCTAAAGTAAGAAAAAAATCATTGGAAGTAATTATTTGTAGCAGAAAATTGTGCTTTTCCTTATTACACTTGAAAATTCAACATGGTATCAAAGCTTTGGTGAAGAAATTGCATTGAGATCACTCCTTGAAGATGCCTATTTTACAATCAAATCTATGACCTAAAATTTGACTAAGATGACTCCCTCTATTAAGTTTGAACATGAGTTGGAAATTGCGTCAAATTTTAGGTATTGGAAGACCAGAATAGATCTTATTTTTAAGTAAAATGATGTCATAAAATATGTCAAATGCAAGGTTTGTAAGCCTTGGGATAATGAGGAAAAGATCCAACATAAGGGAATGGAAAACAAGTCCAATAGGATTCATTTTGAATCTGTCAAAGATCACTTGAATCCTTTTTCTTTAGGGATGAAAACTTTGTTGACTTGTAAGAGTCATCAGGGGGAAGACCCTAGGTTCGAGCACAGGAGGCCAACAATGGTCCACTGTAGTCTAGGACAATGCCGACATTTTCTCACTTGAGGTGCATCGTGACCAAAGGGAGAAGGGTTCAACATGGAGTCGCAAAAGTCTTAACTCGGTTGCATTCGATCACATATATAGACACATTATATATAACACAAAGATAACAACATACTCGTGATATCATATGGACTACCGATTACATGTCGTTGATAAGACATTAAAAAAATTTAAAGATTCCTCATACACAGGGCCTAGATACATAACAAGCCACAACCGATCTTAGCAGGTCTTGATATTAATCTTAACAATCAAACATTATAATATAACTCGGCTTGCATTACAAACAACTACATGAAATACTCAGCTCCATTCCACGGGTTCTATTCAGCTTCATAGACAGTGTCTTCCTAGCTCATGCAACCTTCCTTCCATCTACTATAACTGGAGATCCTTTCACCTCCTCTCACAGCTTTGCTGCTCCTCTGCTCAACCTTGCCAAATCTAACCCCACTCCTTTCTTGGTCTTCTCATTTTATCCTTCTATGTTACTTGGACTGCTAGTTTTTACCCTCAGCTACTTCTGCACCTTCCTGCCCCCTCGGCTACCTTTTCCTTCTGCTGCCACCTTGATGCATCTCTTGCGCAACTGCTTTTTTTTCCAACCAGCTGTTGTTGCCACCCATTTCCTTCTCATTCATTCATCAGCCAAAAGTGGTCAAAATATTTTCAAAATTTAAACGAAGGCCCCAATAGGCCCCTACCACAATTCCTTTACTTGTCCCTGACTCAAGTCATTTCATCCTCTGTTGGTCCTGCTAATCCTGTGGGTGGTGGTTGCGCTATTGCCTGCACTGGTTTTTTTGTCTGCTGTGTAGGTGCTTCTTCTACTTTGATCATTTCTTGCAGAGTGGCATTTGTTTTTGTTGCACCTTCTCGCTCTTGAGGTTCCCCCATTCCAAATGAAGGCTCCAACTTAGGGATAGAGGTTATGGCTTGCTTCCTAAACATTGTATAATTTTGAATGGTAGTGTCCCACCATGTGAGAGTTGCATCGACAATTTGAGTAAACACTTTGGCCAAGTGAAATGTCAGTTCAGTTGGCTACTGGCTTTCGATGTCGCTCCACTGCTGCCTGTTGGAGTCACACACCTCCTTCAGAAGTAACACCTACATTCGGACCGGTGGCTGTAGATCCTTGATTATCTTTTTCGTCCTTGTGGACTCATCCTCGATACTATCAACCTAGACCTGAAGGGTGTCCACTTGATCATTGATTTGGTACAGCTGGGTGGGGTCTGTGAAGTATTTTGTGCTAGCAAACACAATCTATATTTTCTCTTGAAGGGGTAAGACCAAGTGGTTCTTCAGTGCCAAACTGCCAGAGCAGTCATGGAACTTGTTCATCAGAGCATATCCATTGGTGAGGGTATCAGCTAAAGCTTGCTTCTTTGCTTCCGGTTCCCGGACCTTTCCCTCGACCATCCTTGCATAAATTGCCACTTGATCCAGTAGTGGAGATCTCACCTTCTCGAATTTCCTCTTCATCGCAACATTTCTAGCTGCGAGTGACGAGTATGCTACCTACATGTGGTCATAGCAGCTGACCAGCATGCAAGTAGTTGTGTTTGTCGGTACTTCGGTATCTTCTTTGGTGATGGTTGGCCATAGTGATCTGAACCGCTGTGTGACTTGGTCGACATGGGTTTGCAATCCAGTGTCTGCTTGCCACATGTGATCACACTCTTATTTCACTGCCTGCAACTGCTTCATTTCTTGTTCATGCTCCTGAGCCAACTCCTCATGAAGCCTTTCGGCCTTGTGTGCTGCCTATTGAATAAATAAAAACAATTGTGCTGATGACCAGTACTATAGCATCTCAGCCTGCATTGTGCTAGGGTCTAAGAACTCATGTTCTAGGGGTAGGCCGCTAGAGATGGATTTGTCGGAATGGGAGGTGGGTGAGTGGGCTTGCTGGGATGGAGGCGTGAACTGTGGAGTGGGTGGAATGATGCTAGGAATTGGGCGGACTATGAGACTTATTGGGGAAGATGGCATGTACGGCTCAAGCCTTTCCCCTGCGGAGTATAAGCTAAGTTTCCCCCTTTTGGTGGCTCCGACCCAAGCATTGGGAACATGGTGATTTCCGTAAGTTGTGTCCTAGTGGTATGAGCAGTTCCCTCTGTCCACCCAACTAACTAGACTTCTGCTTCCGCTTTCATCCCTCACCAGCCAAGCTGAAGGAGCTCGGATAGATTTGTGGAGGTTGAGGCAGTGTGTAGGGATGACTCCCACGACTAATGTAATGCGGTGGAGGTGGTGGTGGGGATCTCTTCAATGATGGTGGTTGTAGGGATTGATTTTTTGACCTCCGTAGCAAGGTCGACAATCAGATATGGCAGAATAACTTTTAGTTTCTTGATAGTTGCAGTGCGGGCGATTTGGTTTTTCTTGGGCTTGGGGACCGTCGGCTGGGAGGGGGCTTGTACTACTCCTGTTGGTAGCTTCATGGTTAGTGGCATCGTTACAATAGGTGTAAACATGGTGGAGCCCTACAATATGGTAGCAGAGTTGCTCTCACTTGACCTGAAGCTATAAATTGTTCGTGGGAGCTCGAACATCCTTTCCTCCATCTGGAGCACCATCAACTCAATTTCATCCTCATCTGGTTGCTTCCTACTGCTCTCTGCCCAATCATCCCCTTGCCCTTGTGAATTCAACACTCCAAAGAGGTACTTGTTCTTTCCTTCTATTATCTCGTAGGCCACTCTCAACCATGACCCCACTTCTCTGTGTAGCGCTTCCTTAGTTAGGACAAACCTCAACAGTCGCATTTTAAATGTTTGGGGGTGAGCGCACCTTGGTCTCAGCTACGTATATGCGTGGGAGGCACAAAACCAAAATTCTTCTAAGAATTCGTCTAAAAAGGCCTTGGGTATTCCTTTTGTCGACCTTATGGTGGCCAGTTGTGGTGAAGTAAAATTATAAGTGCGGACACAAACAAATTCCTCCAACTCGATAATGAGTCTAGCCACAACTCATACATTCTATGGAAGATTTCCTTAGGTTAGAACCAATTAAGAGGGCCTACCTCTTAGTATGCTTATCCAGTTTGATGATTTCCTTGCTATCTCTCTCCAGCTATCTCTCGCTTCCTTCTTCAACCACCTGAAACAAGTAAACAACAGAAAACAACAACCATGATAATAGACAAATTGTTATTCAAACTGCTTAACAAGTCAAGACACATTACGCCATGAATATGTAAGATGACAAATCATGTAGGAAACCAATCAATAGTTTCATATATATTGAATCAAGAAGAGATTACAACCATTGTCTTGACATTTCCGTTCTCCTTGGACAAGACTAGGTTCCCACACACTTCTGCTTGCATTCAATGATGGCCTAAACAACAATAGTTTTAAGGATCTTCGCTTTAGGTTTCACTCCAAAAAAAATCACAATTCTCCCTCACACAACTAGAGAGCTACAACTATGAATAGCTTGCAGTTTACTCCAAACTTAATTAGCACTAGCACACCAACATTAACACTAGCTTGTGCTTGGGGAAAAGGGAGGTTTATATAGGATGAATGGATGGGAGATGGATCCTCTTCTCATGGGATAAGGTCTTATCCCTTGAGGTAGTTCCATCATTATAGGGGAAAGGAGCCCAAACTGACATCCTCGACCCCATCCTGCCCAACCATTTACTAGACTTCTGTTATGAAGCTTCTAGAGCTAGAAGCTTTAGCTCTTTATTTAAAAAACTTTCCATAAGAGGACTGGCACGACTAGAACAAAGCTCAATCGCTTTGGTTGGTGCTAGGGATAGTGTTAATCCCTACATATTGGCATGAGGAAGACAAGGGCCATTAGTGTCGGTCGTGTAAACTGGGAAAAATAGAAGTTTCAGGGGAAATGGTGCAAAAGGGAATTGATCTACTCATGAAGAGGGACACACTGGGACTTTCTTCATGAAGGGAAAGAATGTGGGCTCACTGTAGAGGTCCTCCATGACCAAGGAAAACGGAGTACAAGGACAGTGAAAAATGTTGTGTAACAAATTCCCCCTAAAGTGTGAAGGCCGAACTAGAGTAAGGGATGAAACGCTTTATAAATCAGTGCAGGGAACCATAGTCTGCCGTCGGAAAACCTACAAGTAAGTACATATATATATAACTAAGAATTATGTAAAATGATATATGAATCGTGGCATGGACACAACCATCCAGAGAATGATCATGTAAATAGGTCCAGGTATGGGTGCAACCATCCATCAAAGAGGATCATAATGAAACCAATGAATGGTCGCAACCATCCATATGAAAGGGACATGTATATCAGCATAACCATGTCACATCACTTTGCAACCTGGACTTTTGTAATCTAGGCCCAGGGTCTTGTGCTCCAACACAACCCGATCAAAGTACAAATTCTAACATGTGAATAGATGTGTTGATGTTGAAAATGCTGGAAAGTCGCTTGATTACTAGTCAATGATGTAAATTTTTAACAAGCGTGAGAGAAACCACCAATAATGACAATGGTCATCAAGGTACTATCAACACAATCCATAGAATGTGAATAGAGGAACTAAAGTTGAACACTCGTGAAATCACTCAATCTAAAGCCAATGATGTGGACTTGTCATCGAGTGCGAAGAACTTGCCATTAGGGCATGCAAGCTCTAAAGTACTGGAAGGGAATCTCTTGGTCAACTTCCTGGATAATGAGCTAAAGTTGATGGGAAATGACTATGTCGAAGGAGGACCATAATGTTTAGCATATCATCGACACGAGATGAAAGAATGCAAAATGATTTTGGATGATACAGAGAATCAAAGGTAAGCGTAACTGTAGAAGGAAAACTCTTGAACACTTCAGCGACACAACTAGAAGTTTCATAGCTTTTGGATCCATAAGATTGGTGGTCATGATGACATGGCAGAGATCAATCGAAGGCAAAAATGAATGGCCCAACCTAAGAAGGTCAACGATATAACATATGATATCCCAACCTGACACAAAGCAGAAAGTTTCATGTTCATGATGAAGCTACTGACACAATTGATTAGATTTCCAAATTTCCCCCCACCATTTTTGGTAGGTACCCCAATTATTTTTTAATCGCAACCTTGACGAGGATATCATATGCTTGTATTGTAAGTTTATCCTTCGGACGAATCCGACCTAGTAAGTTTAATGATCCCTAGGAAGGAGAAGCTCATGTTCATCATGGTGATGAGTCCGATGTCATTTAACCTTTTAACGAGTTCAACAAAGTGTAGCTCGGTATATTTTTCATGTTTAGAGAGTTTTAAAAAAAACGTAAAAGAAAACTCCACATGGTCCTTTTTTGTACTTGTGTCTCTCGAGCCTGAAAAGGTAGAAAACAATACTTGAGAGAATCGCTCGACCATTTCAATCAAGGAGTACCTTTTCATAAATAGTGCATCCCAGCCCGAAAAGGGGTAAACTCAAATTGGGCACATGATGTTTCACATCAATTAATGAGTTCGAAATGATAAGGGCTCAATCACATTCTCGCTTTTAAAGGGTCGTAAAAGAGGTTGAAAGTGGACCCCCCATTTTATTCTCTTTTACGAGTCAAAAGGGAAAAATACTCAGCAATCTTTTCATATGAGCTTAACGAATCGATAAAAGAGTTAAAACGTGAATCGTCTTCATCATCGAACATCCACCACTTGTTGTTGTGCAAAAAGGTAAAGTGTATTATCCAGTTTTTGAGGAAAATTTGGTTAACATATTTACAAAAACCTAATATTTCCATGAAAAAATGAATAAAAAGGAGAAAAGTAAATATATTTTTACCATTTACCATTTTACCTTGTTGTGAAGACTTTTTACTCACTTTTTCCCTAATTGCTCCGGAGCAGATTGCAGGAGATCTGGGAGGTCATTCGCCGAGCCGCTAGTTACAGGTAAGACCCAAAGCCCCGAGCTCCATTTTCATGTCTTTTATTCTTGTTTTTAACAATTTTTAGGTTATTTGATGGGGAGTTTGTAAAACGTTTCTCGCCCTCAGTTAGCGTGACTTCCGTGCATGGAATCGCGCCGGTCGAGGGTGATTAACAAAGCCTTTTGCACTATCGGTGCAACTATTTTTAAAATAGGCATGCCAGTGCTGAGAATATGGAAAAACCCTATTTCCTCACAAAATCACCATTAAATCTTCAATTTTATGGGCTAAGCATGATTGTTGACTCAAATTAATGGCTTTTGTAGGAAAGAGTTGTTGAAAATGGTGGACTGGAAAGAATGGGAACATGAGGATGTGGACACCCAGACACTAAATGATTCAAATTTTCTGGAAGCTTTGAGGGCTTGAGCGCTCCTCAAATTCTTTCTCACGCTAAGGATGCGGGCCTAACGTGAGTTGCTTCGATACCTGAATAGTATTTGGGACATAAATCAGGAAATATTTGTCATTAGTGACCAGGAGTAGCAGTTGGAAACTTTAGATATATATTTCAACACTGGACTATCCCAAACAGGGGAACCAGTCAACTTGTACAGGTCACGACTGATTGGCGCAAGCATATCTTCATTGCCTGTTGAACACTGCCCTAAGGCCCTAAAATCCAAGAGTGGAAAGATTGAGATTTCCATTGTTCGGGATCTGACACTGAGAGTGCTTCTATTGACCATCAACAAAGTGGAGGGGTTCCAGGCAGAACATGAGACCAACAAATCAAAGTTCATGTATGTTATCGACTGTACAATACCTATTATCTTCAACTGGGTAGAGGTCATGAATATCAACATAAAGGGCTAGCTGACTAAATCTAAGGCAAGGAATTTGAAGAAATTTTGCTTCGGATCTATGCTCATGACCTTTTTCTTGGAACAGGTGCCACTATTCCAGTATCAACTGATTGAAGTGGATCCTCCTATTCCACGTGATCCGCAGATGGCCCACTGGAGTTGTTTTATGCCCAGGATCACTGGGGGTCAGCACATTTCATCCAGACCTGCATTCTTTTGATGGATATAATGTCAAAAGATCATCATGGAGGACTAGCCATATAGTGGAACCGACTTCCATGGAGATCCGGACATGCCCTTACCAAATGGAGAGGTTTTTGATGATGAAGGTAAAAAATTAATCTTTTAATTTTGATATTTTTTAAGTGTTTTTGGTGTATATGTGCTTATAACATTTCTCTTGTTAATGCAGATTTTGGACCAGAGCGGCCTATTGGGATGTCCCCAATAGCTAGGTGCATTCCCCGTTCGATTGATGTTATTGATCCTTATTAGGAGGGGAGTGACAACGGGGAGGAGATCACAGGGAACCTTGAGGACTTGACTCGTGGTATCCCAGAGTATGCGCAGATAGGAGACATTCCTCGTTAGTACCAAAGACACATGGTGGGAGTCTCGGATAGGATCCACTGATTGTTGACTTGTGTTGCATGAGCTGTATCATGCTACCACGATCACCATGTTGATTAGTTCCTAGGTCTAACACTTACATTTTTTTAGGCCTGCTTACCATGGATATATGAGGCCTGTGAGCCATCGATGTTATTTTGGACACACATATTATCTTTTGGGGTTCTAATGTATAAAAAATTTATCACCATATATATATAGGTTGTATTTCCGTACTTACTATGCTACAAATGGTTTTTTTATCTTTTCACATGTTTTGTAAATGTCTATCCAACACATAATTAGCTATTCAATCTGTGAATGTATTCATGCACCTAGAAATATGATGATATGTAATGTAATCAAAATGTCTTTCCAGTAGATGAAAATGGAGATACATTCTCAATATTTGAGGGTTTCTGACAGAATATTGCCCGTTGAGTTGAAGGACAACAAGCTGTGAATCTAGGTTGACAAACAAACCTCTAATGTCAAGAGAAATGGATTTTGACAACAGTTCAATGACCACACTGTATTAAACAATGTTGTTAGTTGTATGAACTAAACAGATACCTTGAAGGTCAAGCAACTCACCATCAGAGTCATAAACAGGCCATGTCGCATATGATAGATTCTGGGTACTACAACAAGCACCATCAATGAAAATTATTTGAGGAGTCACAGACATCTGCAAATCAAGAAAAGCATAGTATACATGAAAGTTGTTTGAAAACTAACACACCAAACCACACTACACAAAAATGGATGACACACTAATGTACACAAGTAACCATGCAAGATGAGCTAAGCATAATACTACTTGAGAGAGTCCATTCTGGGACTCGGGTAATCAATCAAAATAGATGAACACTGAAGTTTTATCGTTGTCATGATGAGTAAGCATTGAGTCAGCCAAATAATAGAGTAGAACTCATATAAGGCATTGCCCCTATGCCCCTGGGCGAGGGAGGGTTATGAGTCAGATGGAAACCCCATTTCAATAATGGGAAATCGGTAAAAATGTGGGGAGGGAGAAAAATCTTGAATCCATGAAGGGATAAAAGCTCCCTCAGCTGAAATATTTTGACCATGTCAGGATAAACTGACATGTCAATAGAAAGCGAAGAAGAGAACTGTTCAAAACACATAGACATGACCGCCGGGTGAGGCAAGAATGAGGAGCGATGATGAGTATCAATCTAAGGTGGTTCCTCGAGAGACATGACTTCCATGATACCTTCATTAATAAATAAGGTCTCGTCTAAGGGATAAGGTGATTCCAAAGCTCCAAGCCACAGGGATTGAGATTATGTATCGAGAGAGGTCTTCGAAACAGAAGAATCGGAGGATGAAGAACTTGAAGCTGAAACAATTTCCATGCAATTAACTTTGGTAGGACTAAGCAGCATAACCTAGCCCTAGGTATCAATATGATCTAGTGAAGGTATGACCCAGGGATCATATTTAACCGAGACCATGTTGACAGAGGCAACATGAGGAGATGGGAGCAGAAAAATTCCCATCAAGGAAGAATCTTTAAAAAGACGTACCCCCACAATCTCACAGGGAGCACCAGTGTGCTTAACGTATGAAACATTGCCATCCAAGGAGGAAGAGGCAAAGAAAGACATTGGTTGATAGTGACAATATTCTCTTGATGGGGAAAATGAATCACACGAAATATGAAGGAGGATACAACATACATAGCATGGGTCCATCTCCGGTAGAGTAGAAGATTATAATTAAGATTGGCATCAACAATCTCTACCTCAACTTGCACTATCTTGCCTTCCAGAGTAATGGCAAGGTTAGGTAAGACACCGAAGCGTTGTGAATCATGCCCATCGAAATCTTCCAAGGTGTTCAGAGATTGGTTCAAAGTAGGAGAACCAATAGCCTTCCAGCATGTGGTTGACATGATGCAGGTGGAAGCACCTTGATCGATGACAGTCCTATGGATGGTCTTCTCATTGATCATTACCTGAATGAGAAAGGCAGTCTGATGAGGGAGGCATGGAACATGGTTCTCTAGATTAAAACATATCAAATTGGAATAAGTGGGATCGATACCCTTGATAGCTAACAACAAATATTTTTGCTGTGATGGGCAACTTTGGAGCACCTTGAGTGCGAACATAGTTGACAGTGCCTGAGCCAAATCCTCAAGAATATTATAGTGCTGCATGGCTCAAGAATTAGGATTGTATGAGGATTTCCGTAGCACACCCGAGCGGGTGGCCGTATAGTGGAATCAGGGTTAGGTTGCTCGATATGAAGAGGGCCAAAACTCGAGGCCTAAGAAGGGGTGGTTTCTTGCTCTTTTCTAGCTACCAGAGGAGGAGTTTGATAATATTTCGATCTAGTAGCCATGTTAATAGGTATACTCATCATGAACAGTTGAGATCTTGATGAAGAAAATTGGGGTTGGTCTACCATTTGGGTCTGCTGAGATGGAAATGGCTCTTTGAGGACAACAAGGGTCTCTTTGAGTAAGTGACTAACTTCAGATCATCAGGGACAATCCTTAGTGTATTGATATTCAACACAAATGAGGTAGGGATACTTAGGTTTCCATTGTGAAGATTCACCAGTAGACAATTTGGGAGGACCCTGTTTCGGGGCATCAACCTTACCCTTGTCGTTGCCTTTCTTCTAACCTTTCAAGGATTTTTCTACTGCAGTAGTCTGGACAACATGGACCTATGAGGTTTTACCAGGGCCAAGTGGATTCTGGGAAGAACTATTTGGAACAACATTTGAGACCGACTTTTATTTGGAAGAAGATTTAGTAGGGGCCTGAGATAATGAACCAATAACTCCATCGACAGGAGGTACAAATAGTGAATTTGATGTTGTAAGATCAAATAATGGCTACAGAGCATCAGGTAATAATTCGTACAAAGTTCCAGACTGAGAGTAAACTAGATCTAAATATTGGGCATGAGAAATGAGTTTCTCTTCAGTAATGCATCCACCCATAGCTATATCGCCAGCAATTCGGGCCACGAATGATTTAGTGAACCATTTAGTGAGAAACTAATCAACAATATCAAATTTGATCAGGCAACGTCTTCGTCTCCATACATGGATGTGATCGGAGATGTGTGTCGCATTATCTTGCTTAAGTGATGTGAGAAAATAGGTGCCAATTTCATACCAAACCAGAAACTGAAAATGCATGAGGAAAGCCATGGCTAAAGAGTTAAAGTCATGGTAAGCAGTTCGAGGGAGCTCGATGTACCACTTGGCTACAGCGCTTGTGAGCGTTCTTTGGAAAATATGGAGACGAATCAAATTTTCAATGTACGAGTTCGATGAGCACCAGAGGTGATATGTCATCACATGGGCTTGAGGATATTCTTTTGCATTCCCATTGAACTTTGGAAATCGCTTGGTATCTTGGATGGCACTGGAGGCTAGTATGGTGAATGAAGGATTGGATCATTCATAAGGCGAGATACATCTAGCAACTTGAATGTGGCCAAGAATGGCAATTGGGTGTTAAAAGGCATAGGTGGTCAGTAGGCGGGTCCAAATGGAGGAGCCCGGCCCTACTGGTAAGGATTTTGACCCCACAATGGGGGATTTTGGCCATATGGCATATGATGTTGCCCCCATTGCTGGTTTCCTTGACCAAAGGGAGGATTTTGACCTTAAATATCTTGGAACTATCTGGCCACAGGTTGCTGATAAGAAATGTGCAGCTTAAAAGGCTATTGAGCCTGTTGACCTTGGAAATATGGATATTGGACCTGTTTTCCTTGAACATATGGGTGATGAACTTGTTGTCTCTAAACAAGAGGATTTTTGACTTGATTTCCTTGGGCATAAGGTTGATACACTTGTTGCCCTTGGACATAGGGATTATGTACCTACTTCCCTTGACCAAAAGGATTTTGACCCTATTGACCTAGGACATTAGGGTTTTGTACTTGATGTCCTTGGCCAATAGGGTTCTGAACTTGTTCATCAAGGACATTATGATTTTGGGCCTACTACTGCAAGACTTGACCTTGGCCTTGCCCTTGCAAGGGTTGGCCCTCCTGATATGTATACAAGGGTTACTGCTACCCAGGTTGGTTTTGTTGTTGCAAGGGTTGACCTTGCGGTTGTAAAATTTGTCCCTAGGGCTACAGAGGTTGCCCTATGAGAACATGGGCTGGGAGGTGTGTGGAACATATTGCATCTGTTGTTGCACAGTTTGCTACAACTATTTCAAGGGTTTACCTTGCGGTTGTTGTAGCTAACCTTGTTGTAAGATCATTTTCCCTTATTGTTGCATGGATAGCCCTTACTGCAACATGGGTTTCCCTTGTGGTAACAAAGGTTTTCCTTGTTGTTTTAGATCATATCATTGCTGTTGCAAGGGTACTTGAACAGTGCCCAAAAAAATTCTAAATTGAATCTAGCCATAACCACCCTGGAAGGTGGATGAGACAGGCTGAATGTACTACCTAGATTGAAGGGTGTAAGTTTGATTAAAATTTCTTGAGAATCATATAGAACGTAAGGAGTCTGGAATTGGACCTAAGCCTCATAGAAATCCTGATACTCGACATTGCTTGATCCAGATGGACCAATGGGATTTTGAACCTATTGGTATTGGACATTCCTTGATCCACTAGGATCAGCAAGGTTATGAATAACACCAGAAGAAGGCTGGTTCATACCAACCGTGTGAGCTTCTGATCCACTCACATTGGTGGCACCTAAAACCATAGAAACATTCAGGTTTTTCCCCACAGGTGGTGGCACAACTTGGCCACTGACTAAAGGGATGGAGGAACTGACAAAGACATTCCTCAAAACAGTCGGTTGGGACTGGCGGGTGACTGGGATTAATGATGCAATAGTGTTCGGAATGGTGGGTTGCATCAGGACTGAGGTAACAACCTATTAGGAAGTCGTGTTCACAATGAATGGACCTAAAGTAAGCATGGAACGTGACATCCAAACAAGGTTATGGTAAAGTGATGAGGCACTAGGTGCACATGAAACCAACTGTGCCAAAGACACATAGTTAGGTGGAAAATTAGCAGGAATACCCCCTGTATAGGGGAATCCCTTAGGAGGAAAATTTTGTTCTTCCTCCTCGATAATGTGTGGAGTAGAAAATTTTGACTCTTCTAGAGAGGTGACTGGACCATCACCTTCAGGTTCCATGTCTGGGAACAAATGAGGAGAAATGACCAAAGAAGTATGAGGGGATAGTTCCAAAGGAACACCTAGCTAGTCGTACGGACTATAAGGATGCATCAGTGATATCACAACAGGTTCAAAAAAAGGATTCGAAGGGTAGATAACCAATCCAAGCTAAGTGTCTGTGGCTGGCGAGTCCTCGGGATTGTTCAGAGATTCTGGGACAAGATCAGTGGATGACCGAGTCTCGAAAGTAGGCGGAGGATGAGATGACAAAGATTGAATGCTCAGAACAATTCTGAGTTCAACACCTTAGTCCTTGAGTGACTTTGGTAACTTAGGAAGTGGCTCCTTAGACAATCTTTCAGACGGAGGAGAGGAAGAGGAACTAGGTGAACCAGATGGTTCACCTATGATGACCTTTCCTTAGGCGACAAAAAAATAAACTTCAAGGCTTTAAAATGTTCTTTTAAGGGAAACTCACGATTCGGTCGTAGAAAAGACTAACAGGGTGTTATCAGATCGTGGGCAATCAATTATTAAGATGCATAAAAATACTGGTGCTCTTTCATTTTTTAAGAGTCGAGAAAGAAACAAAGATGACTCTATTGCTTTCGATTGGAAACGAGCTGAAAAGGAAAGGTGTTCGAATGATCTTTTATGCTTAATGAGTCAAAAAGATCAACTGACTGATCTAGATGATCTAGGTAAACATGATTACCAAGAAATCGTGAACTACAAAATACCTCCTAGTGAACCGAGAAGTACGAGCAGGAAATCTCCCCGAATGTTGTGTTCGGTGTATCAAGTTTGCAAGGCGAACGACTCGGCTTCCTAAGGATAAAGGATTACGGCCTAGATGGGTCTCCCATTATATACTTGATGGTATGGGAAGCACAAATCTGTACTAGCATTGTCTAATGCTAAAGCTAAGAACAGCTACTAGGTTTAAAGATGTTGGAACACGTTTCTAGACTAGACATTCTAGATATCATCGTTAAATTTCAAGAAACCTACAATCCAACTAAATGAGACAACACTCTTTCAATTCGATGAATTGTCTAAACTAGAGAGGGTAGAAACAACACAATCAAATGAAAACAACTAAGCAACTAAAAGCAAAATTATCTTTAACCACTTCACTTTACGAAAAGAAAAAGCAATGAAAAATGCATTCCAATTCCTAATTTCCTGATAAGCACATTTCTAACAGTCCTTTCAAAAGAAGAAAGAGTTCTTTTCCTTTTTCAAATTCCAATGCAATCCTAGTCTCTAATGATGTAGACTATCATAACACAATGATGCAACAAACTAGAATTTCATATTTTTCACAAAACAACAAAATAAACTTTTTGCATACAACTCTTCAACTAAAGATTTCTTGAGACAATCATCTCTTCAAGCAAATGAAAACATGAAAAGAGAGGCACATTCAGACTAATGAAGCACTGACTTTACCAACAACAAGACAAGCAATGTAATCCATGTCAGAAAAGAAACATTTATAAGCAAATGAAAACTTTTCAAACTTGTGTAATGGAAGTCAAAGTTGCAAAAGGACCGCAAACGAAATGCGAGTAAGTACACCTACAACTCGACACACTCAGTCCACAAACAGTTGAATGGATGACAATCTAAATGCCCTAGTTCCACTGACCGCTCAATGAATAAAGAAATCAAGCATAAAGATGATAAGCCAACAATCAAACAAAACCAAATGAAAAGTAGTTTTCTAGTCAGGGAGAAGACACTCTAAAAGGCTTACACGGTCAAAATCATGAGAGAAAAACACACTGGCCAAGATTGGGGACAAACACTAATCTTCACTTACAGGTATCGGCACGACTGCCTAACTGACAACAAGTGCCAGAGGCTAGTCGTCACGACTCTTTCTTAGGATATCACACTGATCAACGCGACCATTAGCGGATTAAGCACTCTAATTGAGGGAGCCAAGAAAAAAAATTTGAAACAGGGACCAGGTCTGCTACTATAAATTTCAAACTCACGCCAGTAAGCAGGAGAAAAGAAACAGAACCAAAGGAAAAAAGTGGAACTAGAAAATTTCACACGAAATCATGAAATATAAGACAAGCAAAAGGATTGGGTCCCCAACAGAGTCGCCAATTTGTGGTGAAGTAAAATTATAAGTGCAGATACAAACAAATTCCTCTAGCCTGATAATGGGTCTAGCCACAAATGATACATTCTATGGAATATTTCCTTAGGTTATAACCAATTAAGAGGGCCTACCTCTTAGTACACTTATCCCATTTGATGATGTCCTTGCTTGCTCGCTCCAACTATCTCTCACTTCCTTCTTCAACCACCTGAAACAAGTAAAAACAACAAACAACAACTGTGATAATAGACAAATTTTAATTCAACCTACTTAACAAGTCAAGAAACATTCAGCCATGAATATGTAAGATGAAAAATCATGTGGGAAATCAATCGATAGTTGCATATATATTGAATCAAGAAGAGATTACAACCATTGTCTTGATGTTTCCGTTCTCCTCTAATAAGACCAAGTTCCCACACACTTCTGCTAGCATTCCATGATGGCCTCAACAACAATAGTTTTAAGGCTCTTCCCTTTAGGCTTCACTACAAAATAAAACACACTTCTCCCTCACACAACTAGAGAGCTACAACTATGAATAGCTTGCAGTTTACTCCAAACTTAATTATCACTAGCACACTAACATTAACATTAGCTTGTGATTGGGAAAAAGGGAGTTTATATAGGATGAATGGATGGGAGATGGATCCTCTTCTCATTGGAGAAGGTCTTATCCCTTGAGGTAGTTCCATCATTATAGGGTAAAGGATCCCAAACTGACATCGTCGACCCCATCATGCCAAACCATTTAGCGGACTTCCATTACGAAGCTTATAGAGTTGGAAGCTTCGAATCTCTATTTAAAAAACTTTCCATAAGAGGACTGGCGTGACTTGAAAAAATCTCAGTTTCTTTGGTTGGCACTAGGGATAGTGATAATCCTTGCATATCAACAGGAGGAAGACAAGGGGAATTAGTGTCAGTCTTGTAAACTAGGCAAAGCAGAAGCCTCATAGAAAATGGTGCAAAATGGAATTGATCTGCTCATGAAGAGGGACACAATGGGAGTTTCTTCATGAAGGGAAAGCATGTAGGGTTCATTGTGGAGTTCCTCTAAGATAAAGAAATAGGGAGTACAGGGACAGTGAAAAATGTTATGTAGCACCAACATCTACTCGTACCAGTCCCTAAAGACTATCACGTTGATATCTTTCATGCTAGGGTCTCTTAATGCCTTCCAAGGGTCATACGAAAGTGCAATTGGTTGGCCCTTGAGGATGGGTGCCATTTCCCTCTCCCTTGGTTGCCTCCATTTCCACGTCGCCAGTGACATCAACAGATATCTGAACACGAACCCAACACACCTTCTGTACATGTCCTCACATGCTTCAAACATCTCATTGAGAACATAGGATGACCAATTGAGCACCTCCCCTCAGCAACAATGTTCTACAACTGAGATTGCATCCAAGGTGCATTCATTCCTTGTGAAGTTCCACATAGTTTTTCCTGCAATGAGGTAGCAGGAAAATCTAATGTCATCCTTGTTCATCTTGTCTAGCTTCACTCCTCTCTCACCCCACTCGGTCCCATATCTAGCATGAATGTTGTCTTCACTCTGCTTCTTTCCCCACTTAGCCCCTACCTGGAATGCGGTGCTCACTACACTTCTGCCCTCGATTAGTCTTGTGAGTCGACTGATATCTTCCACGTGGATAGGGTACTCCTTATCCATCTACAGTGATCCTCCATGCATCCTGCTCACTAACATCTTGGTACACTACATCACGGAAAATTGAGTGCCAAACATAGGTAGGATCCTCAATGGAGTATTGTCGATATTGTATTCCCTTAAATTCTTCCCTAATGCTAGAGGACTTAGTTCCATCCTCCTTCTGGAAATCCTCCCTATAAACTTCTCTTTTCATTGCGAAGAACTAGAAACAGTCTGTGAAGTCATTGTCTATCAAATTTTCCTTGTCATACTTGCCATATAAATTACCGATTGTTTCAATTTGTGCATCCAATGCATCCAGTGGAATTGATACGAGTCCTTTGGCCATATCCTTTCTCCTGTGATAAACTATCTGCATTGGAGGCTTCTTGATTCTTTGTCTCTGCAACTATTCTTTAGAGCGAACATGTAACTCTTTTGTTACCTACAATTGGAATTCTGGAATTCCCTTCATTCTTTTGCGACTTAAGTAGTCGGCCTTGCCACGATGTTCCCTGACTGATGATGTCTTAATAACTAATTACTCTGTTGATTTTCCCATGCATTTTATCTAGACCTTTATGTCATTGGCTGACTTGGATGTGACAACCCTAACATGGACTGGAAGGCATAGAGTGGGCTGCATGGCGTATTTATTTTGCTGTGATGGGTTTATTTATTAACTAAATTTATGATTAATGGGAAAACATATTGCGACTCCTACAATGACAACTGCTTATTTAGTTATCAGGAAATGACTACTAGTATGGTGGACAAGATAGGTATCTATGTGGTCATAAATGTTGGAAAAAGTGCTTGCCTATGTGTATTCTAGTGATTAGGATTATGTGTGTGGCCCCTAACTCTACTAATTGGAATTACATGTGTATCCACTGATGGTTATCCCCCACTGACTTTGCTAAATAGGACTACCTATGTGTCCACTAATGCTACTTCTCCCGGACCACAAATGGGTTGTGGTATGCAAAGACTTTGCCGCAACCTTATTGATATCCACCACCTTTACTATTATTATTATTATTATTATTATTATTATTATTTTATTTTTTTTTATTTTATTTTATGTTATTTAGTTGCGGAATGGTTTTAGGCGTGCACCATTCACCCATCCATGTAGAAAGAATCCATCCAGTTGTGCAAGCCTTACCGCTCCTAAATCTCTAATTTTTGTTACTATTAATGGACCCAACTAGTGCATATGCAATTTCCCTAGGAACTTCTGGAACTTGTTGTCGTAAAGGAGCACTTGTTCCCTGACTTTAAATGACTTCCTCTTGATATGCCTATCTTGCCAAGATTTCTGCCTTCGTTGCTCCATTGATTGATGGAATTCTACTAAAAACCTAGTTTCGTCAAGTTCCATCAACTGGTTTAGTCTGTCTGACAAGGCATTGTTGTCTATCATTCCCATTGCCTCTGAGATGAACATGCTAGGTAGTATAAATTCTGCTGGTACCACCACTTCCCTTCCATATACAAGTTGAAATGGAGTTTTCTTATGGAGTCTCTTAACTACCATCCTATATGCCCATAGATTCACGGGTATTCTTTCATACCAGTTGTCCCTGTTGGCAGATACGACTTTTGTGAGCCCTTTCACCATTATCTTGTTAAATGCTTCTACTACATCGTTGGCTTGTGGGTGGTATGGGCTTCTTTTGTTGTGTTGAACCATGAATGTCTTTAGTAGAGACTCAGTGGTATCGTTCAGGAAATGCATGCCTTTGTCACTTGTGAGTGTCCTCGAGCATCTGAACTATGAATTGATGTTCTCAAATATGAACCTTGTTGTTGTTTCTGTTGTGCAGCCCTTTACAGATGCCACTTCTGCCCACCTTGTGAGGTATTCTATTGCTATTACGATGTACCTTGCTCGTCAATGCCTCGCTAGTGGAGAAATGGGTCCAATGAAGTCTATTGTACATTTCTCAAAGATTTTCATGGTGTGGACCGGGTGTGTAGGCATCTCATCACGTTGCGAAGGCTTCTTGACCTTTTGACAGACGTCGCATGTCCTAGCAAATTATTTAGAATTCTTATGGATAGTTGGCCACCATAGTCCTCCATGGAGTATCTTTCTTGTGGTGGCCTTCCCTCTTACATCACCTCCTGCGACCCCTGCATGGCACTTCCATAAGACATCATTCCTTTCATGCTGAAGGACATAATGCCTCAGTATTTGATCTAAGCCCATCTTGTAGAGGTGTCTTGCAATGTGCTAGTAGTCTCTTGCCCTAACTACCAAGTGTCATCTATGTGTTGCTCTGTATTCTGCTAGGCAGTGACCGGTTGTTAAGAATGAGTTGATTTGTTCTAAGCGATCCAAGATTGCCTTTATTCTAAATAAATAGACATCAAGAAATCTATCATCCATTGGTCCTTCATTCTCTCCCTTTTCTAGCCACGATAAGTGGTCTGGTCCCACATTGAGTCTATCGAGATTTACCACTACTTCAAACATAAATTCCTAGAACGGTAATAGCAATCGACATATTCTCCCTTCTAGTACTAGCTTGTTTACTAAATATTTGAGCGCAGAATGGTCTATGAATAATTTGAATGGTGCACCCAGTAAGTAGTGTCTGAACTTTTGGAGAGAGTAAAAAATTGCCAGGGCTTCTCTTTTGATTGTTGTCTTGGCTTAGTGGGGCTTGACCGAGGTTCAGAGGTGATTTAGCCAAGAAAATCCTGATACTACTGGCCCTTTTGACAACAGTCCATAGAGCGCGAGCTGAGGTCTCACCTGAAGTAGTATGGGAGGGTGCTATAACTAGGTTTCTGCACCCTTGGGATGTTTGAGGGGCTTCTGTAGGTCTACCGTCTGACCTGTCATTACGCGCAATTGCGATCCCTTTGCAACCTACAGTGCGGCTTCCGCATAGCCATACTTGGGGCGTGGCCTGTATAATACCCAAGTTCTTTGTTAATTAGCTGATTACTTAACTTTTTTGTGTAAGATTCAGGGTTATTATAGCATATTCAGCAATCATATCAGTGTGCACGATACATAAACGAATACAAACATAAAGAAGATAATTCACAACAATTACACAGGAATAGGAACCAACTTCTCTTTTATTAATCTTCAATATTGCTTACAACCTCGATGCCACCCTACACACTCAGCTGCATGGGTCCGTGCACTCAGCTGCAGACTCTACTAGGCCTCTATGCACTCAGCTGCAGAGCCTCTTCCTACTACTACGACCCAATACACTTAGAATCCTACTCTAAGCTCGAACCATTCCATCGCTACTCTTTCTATCCTCTTACAACTTAGAGCCTCACCCTATTTATACAATCCCATGGTCTGCAGACCATGGGTAGGCCAACATGAATTTACATTACATTACATTACTTTAGGGTGAACAACCCTATGACTTAATCTCTACTTCGCGTTTTGCACCCGCAATTCGCAGAGTCTTTCAAAACCTTTGACCAAAACATGGGATTTGAGCCCGAAAACCTGCTGTGAGGGGATTACATGCCCAATAGGCCCCCAACATAATCATTGTGACTCATCCCAAGTCACTCTCCCTGTGCGACAATCTTGGCACAGAACCCTTCCAACTGATCCTGCGTTGTGCGGAGGTCCGCAGTGCACTATTCTACAGTCTGCTGGATCTACTCCACTCTTTCAGCTGAAGTCTCACTGTTAGGGGCAAATCCCTATCTTAATGCATGCATCACCTTCATCTGTACAATATTTCCTTCGATGTCTATAGTGATGAGGAAGGCCTCATAATCCAAGGCTGGACATGCGCCTTAAGGATTGCCTCTTTCTACCACACAGGATCGACCTGTTCCTTCAATGCCTTTGCTTGTTGTATCTTCATAAGTTATTGGGTCAGGACAACTGTCTATGCCATTCTGCGCACACTGTCCTACTGCACTTGAAGCTCCCATGCCTTCGTTTCTAGGCGCTGTATGTTGGGGTTCTCCTACAATGAAGTGAGGATCACGAAGGATTCTTCCAACATAGTGGTGCAGTTCTGTATTGCCTGTCTTATTTCCTATAGCCCTTTTTGAATAGCGCTAGCACACTATTCCCTATATTCCAGGGGCATAGAAGGATGCACCTTTAATTATAGCTCGATAATCTAAAGGTTGCGGTCTAGTTATACCCTCATTACTTCCTCCTTTGCCTTACAAAATCCACTGGCTAATTTGTGGATTCGCACTCCAACTAGTAGGTATATTGTGATTTATAGCTCTGCAACGTGGTGACATGCTTCCTCTAGGATTTTCTCTAGCTACTGATTCTGTGCAAGCACTTCATCGCGCTATAGATTAAGCTTCTCAATGTTGATTCTCTGTTCGTTGAGCATCTATATTGTGCGTCCTTCCCTAGCACAGAGTTCTGCTGTCGCTCTCTACTGCAGTTGATATAATGTATCCCATGGAAGGGCAGCCAAGTTTAGGAAAAATCCCTTGATCCTGCCCACTGTGAATCTATCCTCCTCACTTTCTACTATTAGCGCTCCTTTTGGTAGCACTATGGTGTTGGCCATTTTTGCGTGCAATAGCTACTCCGCTGTTGATGTACCTACCACACCATAGGTGGCTACTATTCCTTCCTGTGGGGCACACACCTGAAGTTCCTGCAATTGTGCCCTTAGGGCCCCCAACACATTCTGTTGCTCCGTAATAGCTTCCTGGAGTGCTTCCCGGGTGACCTCACGAACTGTGTCGCTGATGTCATAGAGGTCACCCTCTGTCAATGTAATTGGCTCAATGTCTAGTTTGGAAGCCTTGGCCTTCTTTCGTGGACCTAACCACTCCATGATGTGCGACCATTTCAGTTGGGTAGACATTGTGCTCGGGTCCGCGCCTTCTGCTGTATCTGGTCCCTGTCCTGTAGACACGTTTTGGCCCCCTTCCTCCTACGTCGCGGTGGCCCCTGTTACTTGTGCTGCTGCAGCTCTTTCAGCAACCTTTGCATGTTCTGCAGCTTCCATTACTACTTCGCAGGCAACCCTTACCTCCGCAGCCACTTTTTCATTGCCCCTTTGTTGGGCCAACTTTGTGACACGTAACTTGGTTGCATCCTTGGCAGTAGATCATCCCAAATCTAGCTATTAATTTGTGTCTTAATTGCTCGTCACCCACTCCCTTTTGCCTTAAATTGGAAATCTCTTCATGAACAGTGATGCCAACGGTTACTTCCTAGTTTACCCGTGTGGTCACATAGCCCACCTATGCACGGGCGCAAACCTTGTACTATGCTGATTCTGCACGCACCTCCTCTACCATGTAGCTCCCAAATAGACTCATTTAGAGTCCTGCACTCTCTTTCAACTATCTAGAGCACGGAGACTGTGCTCCCTACGGCTAGCCAGGTGGTCAAACCATCTGTACAAGACTTCAATTCAGCGTCCAATATAGTTCATGGACACTCCTCAATTTCCCTCGTCACAGCTAGAATTGCGTGTTTTATCTTATGTGGTGTGCTCCCCTTATTACTGTGTTTGGTAAGGTGCAGTCTCAGCCATGGTAGTAGTATGGTTTTCCGCATCTTGCCCTATCATCCTTGGTTTATCAAGGAGACATGCCTGCATGATCTTTCTTTCTAGTTTTTTGATCTAGTGTCCATCATCATGCTTTTCTTCCTCAATCATGCCTGATCTTCTTTAAGTTCGCGAAGTCTAAGGTTACCTCGTCGAATGGCCTTCTGAATCCCTACATGTTCATCCTCGCGTAGCCGTGTGATTCCTTCATCCTAGTCTTTGCGTATTATCCCCATTGTGGGAGCTATTACACATGGATTCCTTTTGGTACTCCCTTCAAAAATTTTGGTTTCTACTCTATTTCGCACCTTTGGAATCATCTGTGCGCTCAAGTTTTTTCACATGTTCCTATAGGCCCATCGAACCACTGGCACGCGTAGGTCCCAATCAGTCCATCCCACCTGGTGAACCTTGTTTATTACTTTGCACACACTATGGAATGCCTCGTCGAGGAGAATTGGTAATGCATGTCGCCTTTCCTACTGTTGTGGTTTGTTCTGATTCTCTAGGCTGGGGGGTGGTGTGCGCTTGTGTGGACTATACAACATATGTCTGTACCCATCGGGAAAGGTGGGCGCGCAAGTTGTTCTGCCCCAACTAATTGGCTTTTTTTCAAAGCTGCGTTTTCCAAAATGTAGGTACATCATCCTTCTGCATCTGCGCCAGTCTTAAAAAGTTCCTTGATGCATACCCCACCATCATGCGGGCGTTCCGCGTAGTGCCCACTTCAGCGCATCGAACTGCTGCTGTTCTGGTACTGCACTTTCCAATTTGCTCAGAAATTCATCCACCGCTGACAATCCATCATATGTCGGAAACTCCCTTGCCTCCATTGTTATGAAATGCAATGATCTAACCATCATGTTGCAATTAAGCGTTGCTACTTTGTGCAGCCAATTCTACCATCGCTCTACTTCTTCATCTAATCCAAATTGTAAGAGCTTTCATGCTCCCATGAAATCCTTCCATCTATAGTTGGATTCACCTAATCCTCTCCTTGCACAGTTATCTTGTAAATACGGTCGAGATTGTCATCACTATCATTGTCGCGCACCGGTTCAGTGTATCATGTTCCTTCGGCTAGATCTAGCGGTACTACTACGCGTAACGAATTTTTCTCAAAGATCATTTTTTGCTTCTTTAGATTTATGACTTCATTCATATCGGTGTCCTAGTCTATTCCTAGCAGTGTGGGATAGGGGTTACTATCATCGACAATCTCTATCACTTCAAAATCCGCTTGCGTGCTTGCGCTTTCAATATCGATTGTCACTCCTTGAAATCTTCCCATGGGAAAAATATTTTGTTGGTTTGCCATTCATAACTAAATAGGGAACCATTGTAACGTGGGTCTGCCCATGCGTTCCCATGTTTTCTGTGGTTTTACGTTCGTGGTTGAACCCAGATCCATGATTACTTGATCCATTTAGTACTCGCCTACTTGCGCAGTCAACCTCATCTCCCTCCCTATGTGCAATGCATACTTTCCATGTTTTCGAAACACGCGCATTTCTCCTGAACTCGCGCACCTAGTGATAAGTTCCTATATCCCTTTGACTACCATGTTGTCTCGCAGCAGTTTCATGCATGTCTCCAAAAAGGTAGTGAGCATTGAAGGATCCATCCCTGGTTCTATTTGATCCTTACTACCTGAAGTGGAGGCCTTCGTGAAGCTCTTCTTAGCTTCCATGAATGTCTCCTTCGCGTGTTCTAAGTCAAATTCAGGTTCCTTTGTAGGAGCCTTGTGAACCTATGTTCTTTCTTCTGGCCGCTTCCCTTTATCATCTCCCATGGCCATACTACTCCTAAGCATCATGTTTACATTTGGGTCTTCTTCGCGCGATTCAGACCTCATCATTTGTAAATTTTGGGTCGGAGGGGGCTAGAGTACCCCCTTATTGCACATCTTTGCTATCAGCGAAGGGCAATCTTTTGCCTCATGATCAAAATGATTACAATACCAACATGATATTCTAGTCGGGTTCATACAATCACGGGCATAATGCCCCCGCCCTCCGCAATTGTAACAAATTATCTGTCTATGACCCCTTCCTGGTCCCATTCCACCTCGACCCCGACTCCGCCCCTAAAACCTAGTGTGTGCCATCCCTGCATTTGTGTCAAGGGATCGAATTTCAGTCTGCACCCTGTAGGCAAGAGTCCTATCCATCATTAGTTCATAGCTTTGGCAGGTGCATTTTTCATGGCCTACCCACCTGCAGAAATTACAAAATAATTGTTGGGATGTTTGTGTATACTTCTACAACAAATGACAATTATCCGTAGTGTGTTTCCCTCCTATCTGAGAGATTTAACACTAACACAGATACCGCACTCAACCCCACCTGTGCCTCTCATCTTAATGGCATTGGCCCTCCCCCTACCAAGTAGTTCATGAACACCAGACAGTGGTCCTTGTCATGCCCTTGGTGTTTGCATTTTATGCACTATACTTCCTCGTGCACCTTCGGCCAAGTTGTCCTGTCCTATTTCAAACTTTGCATCTCTAGCTACAGATTCTGTAGTTGCACGTGGATTTGTTAGACTCTCAACCCAAGGTCTTGTATAGGGGTATCATGCAACCTTATTTCCATCTCCAATGCTTCGACCTGGGTGGAAAATTTTTGCTGTGACAGTGTCATCCTTAAGTGTGGCATAAGTGAGGCCACAAACCATGTGCGATGTTGTGCATCTATTAACGTCATATTGGCTTTGCGGATCATGCTCTTCAACCTTTGGTCTAGATCCTAGGGGGTCTCTCTCAGGAGCATCGCGATCTCCTTAAACCCAATGATTGATTGTGTTCCTAACTTTGGCCTGCTAAATTCCTTATTCAACGCAGTCTGCATCTCTACAATTCACGCATTTGGGTGGTAATTAGAATGCTTGATATATCACATTAATAAGCGATCCTGTAGTGTGCTCACCAATGTAGCCTTTTTAATATTATCATCCATGATGCCCTGTGCTTCCCATACTGTTATAGACATTTTTGTGCCTTACAGCATGAAGCATGAAATGTCCATAATCTAAGGGATCCAAAGTCCCTAAACATGTTGTTCCTACCCCTAGAGGAACAAGGTCAACAAAACACAGCACTGAATAAAAGTTCTCCACTTGAAACACTAAAAAAAAAGGCAATTCTGGATCATGTCAACTGCTCCACTGAGCATCTGCGCTAAATGTCAACTGCTCCATTGTCTACCTGCGTTGAATGTCAACTGCAAAGAAGGCTACCTGCGCTGGGCGAGTTGGGACATGTGGCACAGTCATTCCTCAAGGTGTCAATGCCCAGGAAGCTTCCAAAATGACACTTGGATCAAGGAATTCAACTGGTGATGAGTAAGAGGGTCTAGATCTCCAAGTGGAAGCAAGAACCTCCAAGTGGATTCAAGAACATAACTGAAGTGAGAGAGGACACTAGTCAGCTTCATGCCTCAAGCTGACTCATCCTTTCTCCAAAACTCCTATATATAGATCTCTCTCATGAGGTCTAAGGAGGCTGGAATCTTGTGAATGTAAGGAAGTGCTGTTGGTTTGAGTTTAGAACTATTGGGTGATTTGCTTTGAAGGAGGTGAAGAGGAGATTTCTTTCTGCTGGGAAGGTGATGCTGGATTGGGCCTCTTATGGTTGTATCACTTCCTGAACTTTACTTCTTCCATTAATAAAGCATTTGAGGTTCTTCTATATGCATGTGTCTCAATGATGTAATGTTATACTTGTGTATTTGATTTATTCTAATCCTTGAATCAATTATGAATGTATGCTTCTTGTAGTTTCCCTCTCTTGCCATTTTGCAGGTTCTTGGTGTAGCTGGGCCAGTGAAAGAGCAAGGAGCTGGGAGCAAGCAGCAAGGAGAGAAGATTGGATCAACCATTAGCGAAAGACATCGGTTAGTGGATCTCTTTCTCCCCTATTTTACTTTCATAAAGAAGAAATCTTAGATAGCTTTGCTTCGGTTGTTGCTGAGGTACTATCACCCTTAGAGTGGGATAGGGTCATTCCGTATTGGATACTTTTCCCAACAACAAATTGGCGACTCCGCTGGGGATCGTATCTTGTTGGTTGTTTGTGTTTTTGCTATTCATTTCCTAAACACAGGGAGTACCGAATCGAACTGCATTTGGATCTTTCAAATGCAAAGTAGAGGGCAGCTACTCTAGCTCAGTTTCTGGGCATGTTTATGATTTGAAGAGCTGATCCACAAAGACTCTGAACAGCTCTTAGTGATAGCTTTTCATCCTCCTAATCATCCTTTAGTGTGGACTTGATTGATAGCTTTGATTTGGCCAAAAACTGTTGATTTTTGAGCAATATGTAACCCGGAAACCAAGAGAAACGAGAGTTTCTCTCTTCATTGCAGGCACTGTGAAGGCAGTCTACATTTCATCGCAGGTCCCGAAGGGGCTACCTGCGCTGAATGTCAAACTGACAGTGTACTACCTGCGTTGAACCAGTTTTGCCTTGTGCAACTGGGGTTCCCTGCTGTTTGTTGCCCTGTTTTCATCCCTGTTTTTGCAGCCTGTTATCAGTCAATGTACCTATCTGAAACCACCTTTCTTTGCCACTATTCCGCCTCGGTTGTATAAAGAAACTGTATTTGTTCTTTGTGTATTTCTTATATCATTTGCAGTTTCCCATAACGAAAGTGAACTAGTCTTGCTGTGGCCTCTTAGATCTAGACCTGTGATAAGTGTCGTTTTGATCTTAAGAGTTAGTTTGTTTACTGTTCATAGCTGATTGAGCTTTTGCTTTCGTCATATGGTTTGAATTTATGTATTTCTAGTGTTGAAACAAGTAAATCTTAAGGTGTCTTTTGATTTTGGACAAAAAGCTTGTTTGCTTTCACTTGAAATTGAATTCAAAGTTATACAACAGCTTTCTTTTTGTAGTACATCAACATTAAGAAAGAGAAAAGAAATACCTGCATTGTGCATGTGCATTTTGACAGCTTGCATGTTGATTTAGGAAAAAGTGCATTAGTGTGTGCTCTATGATCTGTGTGAAAAGATGATGTCTTTCTTTTCCCTCAGTAGTTAAGATTTTCAAAGTTGAAAGATTGAAAAGCTTGCTTATCATCTTAGACTGCATTTAGGAGTTGTACCATACATCTCGTGGTGATCCATAAAGGCAAACTGCTAAACAAGATCAACTTAAAATAAATTGAATTTACATAACAACGCATTGAAACATAACGCAAACACATAGAGGTCTAAGCTAGAGACGTGTTCCGGCGTCGTTAAACGTGATATCTTAGCGTTGAGTGGTTGGGTGATTCCTCCACGGTGAAGCGATAAGTATCAATACGGACTTGTGCTCCCACGTACCGTCGCGTATATATTGGGAGACCCCTATAGGAACAAAGCCTTTATCCATAGGAAGCCGTGTCGGCCGCCCTACTGATCGCAATGCAGTGAACACAGCATTCACGAAGATCGACCACCCATACCGTAAAACGTATTCTGTGGTTTTGCGAAAAGTTTGGCACACCGTCTGCCTAGAACTCCAGAGTAGTTTCTTTTGGCCTTTTTCAAACTCTATAACTGAAAAAGTCCACCCGAGCATTTGTCACTTCGGGCTCGTTAAAACATCGAAGGAGACTAGAGTCATCTTTGGCTTTTTCTCGATTCTTAAAAAGTGAAAAAGCAAGTTGTGTCTAAAGCGTCGTTATAAAATTTATTTTAAACGGAACATAATCACCTCCTATTCCTGCGTTGATCTGTAGGTCGAGAACATGGAACGCACCAACCAAGGAATTCCACATGATGGAAATCCTAGTCCTTTCTCCTCTTGGGGAGAAGTTGGTGCGCCCCACATGGCCACATTGTCGCTTCCAGGACTGACAATTGGCCTGCCAATTTGGCTATTCTCAACCAATGTAGTTCAGAACACCATGGTTCCTGAGCAGTCGAGTCAACAGTTAGATCAGTCTAGAGCTGCCCACCAGCCTTCTACTTCCTATAACTCTTCCTCCAATCCTTCATCTTCGCAAGGTAGAGCCGGCAAAAGCCAAGCTCCCATGGAGAAGAAGGAGAAGAAGAAAAGAGAGAAGAAGAAGAAGGAGCCTAAGGCGACTGGGGGCAAGCAAAAGACATTTGACAAAAATCCACACACAGCACAGACCGGGCCTAAATCGCCATGTGTCATATGTAGAGGAGACCACTTTCATAGAGATTGTCCCTGTATTCCCCGGATACTAAGGGACTGGTCCCCTCGTTTGCACAATTCGGGAGCATCAACCTCTGATAGCCATGTTGAATGCTTACCGTCAACCAGCGAAAGTGAAGGTTCAAGACAAAGACGGGGAGTAAGATCCCCCTGCAGACTGTGTGAAGGCAATCACGCCATCCACCGTTGTCCCTTCTTAGACGAAGCGAAGAGAGTTTTGGAAGATCGTCCGGTTTCACCGTTGAGACTTCCTCCTGGATACAAAAAACTCGTGCCAAGTCCTTCGTTGGTTGAGAATACAGCTGGCCCGCTCAAGTGGTCAGCTGAAACGTCAGTCATTGAAAATGAACCTACTGAATCCAGACCGGACGAAAGTCCAAAGGTCGAAACGGCAGTTGACCCGGTTCTTCCTTCAGAAGTTTCATCGTCAAATGACACCGTCACTGAAGATTCATCTTCAAATGACACCCTCACCGAAGAGAATAAGGATGACACCATCCAGATTCTTTTCATCAACACAGACTCTGATGAGCATCAGGGCAATGCGCCCACTCCTTTATCGCAGGAAGGAACATCGTCAGGGTCATATCCGGCCGTGTATTCGGTCCCACCACCAAGCAACCTGGTTGTGTCCTTTGATTGGAACCAACTAGGCAGACCCCGGTTGCCAGCCAGTATACCATTCAGAATCATGGTCCAAATATACAGAATGGTAATGGCTGGCACTATCATTGATGAAGGGGCATCTGTGAGTATCCTTTCCTCTGTTGCTTGGAAAGCACTGGGTTCCCCGGCGCTTTTGCCTGAGATAAGAAATCTCTCGGGTTTCGATAAAGGAACCAGTCGACCATTAGGGATCCTCCCCAATGTGCCTATTACATTGAAAGGGAAGGCCGTTCAAATGAACGTGATGGTCGTTCAAGGACCCTTGGATTATAACCTACTCCTTGGACGAGACTATATATATTGCATGGGAGCAATAGTCTCCTCACTCTTTAGAGTAATGTGTTTTCCACATGAAGGAAGAATGGTCAAGCTCATAGACCAACTTTCATTTCCGGGATCACGCATCGCAAATAGTCACATACCAACCCTGAATGGTCTATTCAATCAAGAAATGTCTCCACCCCCAGTCCTTCTTCCCGATGAGTGTGAGTGATTCGGAAAGATGGGACTGGAACCCAGGGGGCATGCATCCTGGTCTGCTTTGGGCAGAGAAAACCTTGGGTATAAGATAGAATTTCCGCGAGAGAATATGACTAGTCCGTACCCCGTCCATAGAGGAAGAGGGGTTGTTCTGGAACAAGATTCTTTTGTCAAAGTTACGTGTTTGACAAAGGTCATTCACCCTTGTCTATTTCGGTAGACAGTGCCGAGGAAATGTTTTGTTTGAAAGATTAACGAAACAATCTTTGGGTAACCAGAAAGAGGTAAGCCTCCCTCAATAACACAAATGTTTTGTCTTTGAGTAGTGTTCTTCTCTTGTCGCAAGTAGCTGCTCTCTTGTCGCAAGTAGTTGTTCTCTTGCGATCTTGCGAAAGATCTGTTAAAAGTTGGGCTGACGAGAAGACAAGTATCGCATAAGACCCGTTAAAAATAACGAGAAGAAAAGTATCGTTAACATTAGACTGGCAAGACGACAAGTAGCTGTGAACACCCAAAGAAAAGCAGAGGTGGGAAGGAGGAGGGGCAGCCTTGAAATTGTATTTTATACCTGGGGGCATGCAACCCTTTTGGAGTGCAAGCAAAGAGCGGTTATTTATCTATTTTTTGGATTAGCCGTTTCCAAACTTGCATAAAGAAAGGAGCGGAGCAAAGCTCAGTGAGATGAAGCTCCATAAAAAATAGAGATCTCACAGGGGACATTTCTTATCTTATGACTGGTATATCGAGCAGTTTTAGCATAAAGTTCATGCTCGTTAAAAAATAAATGCAAGATTCGAGTAGTTTTAGCATAAATTTCATGCTCGTTAAAAAATAAACGCAAGATCCGAGCAGTTTTAACGCGGTCTTCATGCTCGTTAAAAAATAAATAAAAGCAGTGAGCAATGTTTCCCCCAGAGTTTAAGCTCATTTTTAAATAAAAAATGAACCTATTCCGGTAAATAACCTCTGTGATCGTAAATTTATCAGCCATAAAAAGCCTTGGTCGTGTTTGCACCTGCCACCTCCACCGACATTTGGCCGATCGTTCACCTCCATATGATTGTTTACCTATTTTGAGGAACAGCTGCGAAGAGTGATTTCACCTAGCCATCCTTGTGACACTGCCGTGATTGGAAAATTCCAACCTGTACCTGGAATTAGTTGCTATCCCTGTTTATCACTCGTTCCTCAAAAGACGAGTCTTCTTTGAGCTCTTTTCAACTGACTCGTAAAATATGAAAAGATTGCCGAGTTTTGGCCTTCCAGCTCGTTAAAAGGACCGGAAGAGCTATCCCTCCTCTAGATTTTAATCTTTTTGGACCTGAGGGATTATTGCACAAAAAGGTCGAGCGCTTGTTTTATTCGGCTCGTTAAAGTTATCGAAAACTCATCCCTTCTGTATTGTTTTATACTTTTTCGGACTTAAGGGATTAGATGACGAAAAAGGAATTTTGGAGTTAACTTTCTGTACCTTTTCAGACTCTCTAAAAATGAAAAGGACCGAGTTTTCCTTGTCGTTAGACTCGTTAAAATGATTAAATAGCGACAAACTTGTCTTTAGACGAGAACGAGTTTCCCTATCGCTAGGCTCGTTAAAACATAGCGATGGGCTTGCCCGAAGGGCAGGTTATAGAACAAGCATATGTTATCCTCCTCAAGCTTGACAAAAATAAAGAGGTACTGGTCAGAAATGACTGGGGAAAAATTGGGAGAACCTCAAAGCTTTAATGGTAGCAAGTCGCTCTTGAACATGACACTTTTCCTCCGTACCACATCGGGTTGGGTTGTTTCATTCGGTCTCATCACCATGGTCTCGCCAAACCATCCACATTTGGGGTAATGCTACCGATCCATCGCATCAGTGTCGTTATATGTTCAAGAGATGTTGTTCAGAAAGAGTCAACCGTGTCCCATCCACTGCCATACATTATCCTTCATCCATTCATGACCGCCACCCTGAATCATATTTCACAGATTGTTTTCACCTCCATTAAAATCATTAGCTCCGTTCCGTGTCACTGATGTGGGATTCATTAAGGCCCTCCTTTGACGGATCGCTTCTTGTCGACTTCAGCTCATTATCCAAGAAGTTGATCTAGGAACAACCCCCTCAGTACTTTGAAGCTTGCATGCCTCAATGGCAAGTTTCTCACTTCCGGCGACAGGTATACATCAATGACCTTCGACCGAAAGATTTTGCGTGGTGTTCGACGCCAAGTCCTTTATTCACACCACGTGGATTGTACTGTCGTACCTTGAGGATCATTATCATTATCGGTGATTCCTCTCGCGCTTGTTAACGGTTTACATCATTGACCGGTAATCAAGCGATGTCTTTCCATGTTCGACTTCAGCGAAATTCTCACATGGATCGACTTGTACTTAGAGTGAAGATCGAACGAGTTTGAAGACCCCGGATCTAGTTTCATCCATCCGGGCTGCGATATATATTCAGGGAATATAAAGACATTTGACATGTACATCATTGCAGCAGATGATCATCCTACTCAAAGGATGATAATTTCAGCAGAGAATTATCAGTCTATCATCAGACGATCGTCTGTTCTATGTACCAAAATGAATTTATAAAGCTGAGCATGGGAATGCCCGCCTCAGCTAGATCATGAAAGCAGAATGAAAAATAATGTATTGTATTGTATTTTATTACAGGTCACCTCTCAGCGATTGAATGAACTTCGGATCCTCCTGATAAAGCATTTCACCCGATAAACGACCTCATACTTTAGGGGGCAACTGTTATAGACATTTTTGTGCCTTACAGCATGAAGCATGAAATGTCCATAATCTAAGGGATCCAAAGTCCCTAAACATGTTGTTCCTACCCCTAGAGGAACAAGGTCAGCAAACCACAGCACTGAATAAAAGTTCTCCACCTGAAAACACTCAAAAACAAGGCAATTCTGGATCATGTCAACTGCTCCACTGAGCATCTGCACTGAATGTCAACTGCTCCACTGTCTACCTGCACTGAATGTCAACTGCAAAGAAGGCTACCTGCGCTGGGAGAGTTGGGACATGTGGCACAGTCATTCCTCAAGGTGTCAATGCCCAGGAAGCTTCCAAAATGACACTTGGATCAAGGAATTCGACTGGTGATGAGTAAGAGGGTCTAGATCTCCAAGTGGAAGCAAGAACCTCCAAGTGGACTCAAGAACATAACTGAAGTGAGAGAGGACACTAGTCAGCTTCATGCCTCAAGCTGACTCATCCTTTCTCCAAAACTCCTATATATAGATCTCTCTCATGAGGTCTAAGGAGGTTGGAATCTTGTGAATGTAAGGAAGTGCTGTTGGTTTGAGTTTAGAACTATTGGGTGATTTGCTTTGAAGGAGGTGAAGAGGAGATTTCTTTCTGCTGGGAAGGTGATGCTGGATTGGGCCTCTTATGGTTGTATCACTTCCTGAACTTTACTTCTTCCATTAATAAAGCATTTGAGGTTCTTCTATATGCATGTGTCTCAATGATGTATTGTTATACTTGTGTATTTGATTTATTCTAATCCTTGAATCAATTATGAATGTATGCTTCTTGTAGTTTCCCTCTCTTGCCATTTTGCAGGTTCTTGGTGTAGCTGGGCCAGTGAAAGAGCAAGGAGCTGGGAGCAAGCAGCAAGGAGAGAAGATTGGATCAACCATTAGCGAAAGACATCGGTTAGTGGATCTCTTTCTCCCCTATTTTACTTTCATAAAGAAGAAATCTTAGATAGCTTTGCTTCGGTTGTTGCTGAGGTACTATCACCCTTAGAGTGGGATAGGGTCATTCCATATTGGATACTTTTCCCAACAACACATACTACTTTTACCATGGACCACAATTGGTCTAGATCTTCATTTCCTACTCCTCTGAACACCGGAAATTTGATCGTACTCGCCATACTGGACTGCGTTGGTGGCAGAGGTGGAGTGGGTGGAGATGGAGGTGAGGAGGCCGAAATGGGTGGCGGTGTGGGTGGGGGTGGTAAACGTGGAATTCTCTGTCTTATCAAACTAACAACACTTCTTGGAGATACTTTCATGAGCTCCTCCTCGCTTTCCTGTGAGGGTGAAATTAAGGGATTGTTTTCCAACTCCTCACTACATCTGCTTCTGTAAATATTTCCACTTCGTGTAGTCCCAAACATTAATTTATTTGCATAACCCACTTTTCACACAATAACATCTTAGTCCAAGTGTTCAAAGATTTAATATACTTACCTCATGGCCCCTTGAGAAACTATCACTCTACCTCACTGTAGCTGACGGTCGTGTCTACCACGAACTCAGTGATAAATCCTCCTATTATTCGGTCAAGCCAGTTGTCCACAGCTCGCGGTATCTTCTCTTCTAAGGCTTCTAGTCTGTGCACTAGTTCTGGAGTCCACACTATTTGTTTGTCCAGCCTACACCTTCCCTGGTTGTCTGCTAACTTTGTAATCCACTCATACAACTCAGATGGAAAAGATGCAAAGAAAATTTCATGGACATCAGTGTACAATTAACAATCCAACCACTGTTGCTTAGATACTTGCAGATTTCTATTTTCCTATGCCATGAATTGGTGAATATTCTTGTCCAACGACTCTTCAATTTATTTATTTTTAGGATTCCAATAGCATGACATCAGACATCCCTTATGCATATCCCGGTCCTAGCAACGGAATGATTTGTTGGCATAGTGGGGCCTAATCTAGTTTAGAGGTGATTTAGTCAGGCAAATCCTGGTACTACTGGCCCTTTCGACAATAGTCCATGAAGCACGAACTGAGGTCTCACCTAAAGTAGTATGGGAGGGTGCTAGAACTAGGTTTCCACACCCTTGGGATGTTTGAGGGGCTTCTAGATGTCCGCAATCTAACCTGTCACTACGTGCACTTGCGATCCCTTCACAACCTACGATGTGGCTTCCGCGCAGCCCTACTCAGGGTGCGACCCATATAATACCCAAGTTCCTTTTTAATTAATTGATTACTTAACTTGTGTTTGTAAGATTCAGGGTTATTACAGCATATTCAACAATCATATCAATGCACACGATACAGAAACGAATACAAACATAAAGAAGATAGTTCACAACAATTACAAAGGAATAGGAATCAACTTCTCTTTTATTAATCTGCAATCTTGCTTACAACCTCAACATCGCCCTACGCACTTAGCTGCAGGGGTCTGTGCACTCAGATATGGACTCTACTAGGCCTCTTTGCACTCAACTACGAAGCCTCTTCCTACTACTACGACCCAATGCACTTAGAATCCTACTGTAAGCTCGAACCATTCCTTCACTACTCTTTCTATCCTCTTACAAATTATAGCCTTGCTCTATTTATACGATAGTCGACGTGACTTTACATTACATTACATCACTTTAGGGTGAAAAACCTTATGACTTAACCTGTACTTCGCGCTCTGCGCCTACAATTCATGGAGTCTTTCAAAACCATTGACCAAAACTCGGGCTTTGAGCCCCAAAATCTGCTGTGGGGGGATTCCATGCCCAACATGTTGTATAGTTTCTTTCCGTAGTAGACATCTTCTTGCTAGCATAGTAAACTGGATGGTCCATGTTTTGCTCCCTTGGTTGTGCTAAGACCGCTCCCAACACTATTCATAACTCATCGATGTGCACATGGAACATTTTGTTCCAATCAGGATACACCAATATAAGGGCACTTATCAGTCTTTGCTTTAAGGTATTCAGGGCTGTCTGACAATCTACAGTCCAAATGAACTCTTCCGTTTTCTTTAGTAATTTTTCCATTGGAGCTATGATGGATGCGTAATTCATGATAAATCGCATGTAGTAACCTGTATGCCCCAGAGTCACTCTTAGTTATTTTACAGTGTGCGGTGGTTCCATGTGGATAATTGACACAACCTTGCAGGGTCTACACATACTCCATCCTTGCAGATGATATGGCCTAGTAGATTTCCAAAGGGGACTGCGAAGATACATTTATTGAGATTTAAAGAGATCTACAATTGTCTGCACCTTTCAAACATTATTCTTAATAGGTTGGTGTGCTTTTACAATAGACTGTATACCATCGAGTCATCCATGTAAACTTCTAGAAACTTATGAATATAATCTTGGAATGTAGCTATGATGATCTAGGAGAAGACTGTTGGTGCATTCTTTCGTCTGAATGGCATCACATTGTATGCATATGACCCCCACTCTATAGTGAATGTTGTTTTCCATTTATCTTCTTCAGCTATTATGACTTGGTGGTAACCTGAAAACCCATTTGTGAACAAATACGCTTCATTCGCTGCAACATTGTCTAGGACCTCAACACTAAAGGGTGTGGGAAAACGGGTCATGCACACATGCATTGTTCAAGCTTCTACAGTCAACAAATACCCTAATTTTAGTTGTATTCTTCTTGGTCTGAATAACTATCAGACTTATCCATTCAGCTTCAAATGATTCCTGCCTCGATCATTTTTTCAATTTCCTTCTTAACTTTCTCTTTCACCCTTGGGTTTAATCTGTATGGCCTATGTTTCACTAGTCGGGCATCCGGTCTCAAGACAATTGTCATTTCCCTAATGTTTCCTTTTATTCCCTTCAGTTCTACCACTGAAGCTAGGAATAGGTAGTGATATTTGTGCATTAGGTCAAAAAATTCTTTGGTGGCTTTCACATCCCATTAGTCTACCACTAATTCTATCTTGGGCTTGTCCGCTTACCCAACGTTTTGCTTCCTCAGCTTCATTGGTAGAAGGTGAGAAACTTCCCTTAGGGGGCTCTCCCAGATGTCCCTCTCCCCTTCCATTTCCCTAAAGGCTAGGTGTCTCAGTCCCTCCAACTTGTCACCGTCATCTAGTCCTATGTTTACCCTGGTGCACGCTACATATCATAGCGACTCTATTTCATACAAATACTACAAAAAATTTTGGTTAGGCCCTCCCTCAACCAACGACTCTGGTGTGAACAAAACTCCCTTTATTTCTTGGAGTGCCCCTATCATTTTGTGCCTCATCTCCTCTGACTGAGAAGTTTCTAAAAAATTGTACCTCCACAGTATCCCAATCTGTTGTCCATTGATGGATCTCCTCTTGGACATACCAAGCTCAGGGAACAGTTTCGAGTGTATGTATAAATGCATGTACCCATTGATCCTTTGGCATTCCTTTTCTTTTCCAATTGATTATGAAATCCTTGATGTGATGCTCAGAACTTGAATCCCCCCTATACCTTTCCTTATCCTGTGGCTGATCTTTATCCCAGACAAATATTTCCTTCATGGCCTGTTTGACGCTCACCCAGTCTCCCAGTGTATTGCAATGTATTCTCCACCATCTTGCTGGACTTGCCATGAGGCCGATACTTGGAAATGAGATCCTTTGATCCTATGTAATTTCCCAGTCTACTCTGTTTAAGAAGGTGTCCATTGGTTCAAGGCCATGATACCTCGGGTAATCAGCTATCTCCATTTCTCCCTGGTTTACTCAGCTTACCATCACACAACACCTAGTAGTCAGTTTGTATCCCCTCTGCTGCCATGCATCCGATGCAGCTTCTGAACCAGCTTCTGAGCTTTGGATACTTCGCCAGCTTACTGATCCTCTGACCATGGGGTTGATGTAGTCCTCCGTCTTCCCTACTATGAGCATGTATAGTTGCTCTAACTCTCCTGACTCATCCATTTCATCTACCGATTTTGTGAACCTAGGTCCCTGGTAGGGGTCTAACAGTTGGATCACCCTTAGCCCATCTGCTTCGAAAATCATCAGTTCCTTCTTTAGGTCTATGACGGCATAGTTCTCATATGCCAAATCAATCCCCATGTGTGCCGGGTACGGGTCTTTATCCCCCATCAATTCAATTACCTCGAATTCGGTGTGCGCCTTCACCCCTGCCACTTCAACCTCTACATTCTCCAATATCCCAATTGGTAGTATGTCGTACTAATTTTCCATTCTTAGTTGAATTGGCAAGTATTTTAGTTGAGGCTTCCTCATTGCCTCCCAAGTTTTCCTAGGTAGGATGTTTACATCTAACCCTAAGTCTAACATGGTCTCCCTTATCTAGAATCCTGCCACTTTCGCATTGATTCGAAACTTCTTCTTGCTTCTTCTCTTGTTCCATTTCACTGTTCTAGAAGCCTTCTCTAGCAACCCTATGCATGATCATTCCACTTCCTCTTCTTCCATGGATACCAAAACCTTTAGAATTTTTCTCAACTCCTTCATCATGCCTTCATCCTCAACACTTTTCAAGAACATTTTAAACCATTCTCCAATCAGATGCGTGTGATTAGGCATGTGATCCCATGGTCTTTTATTATATTTCTCCATAGTCATCCATTCAAATAACTTAGCTACATCCTGATAGTACTGCTTTTGGCATTCAAGCTGATACCCCTTCTATGGAGACATCGCCTTAAGGATTAAGGGGGGGTCCTCTATGTAGCAGTCCTCCCATGTCTTCTTCCCTCCCCTAGTGACTATATCAATATTGGTTGCAAGGAGGCTGTGATCGGTTTGTGGTTCAAGATTCACCAAGTTGGCCCCTCTCTTTCTGGTTCTTTCTTCCCACTTTTCAAGAGTTCTAAACAGTGCTCCACTGCATGGGTATTAATTCTACATTGAGAGAACTAGGGTCTCACAAGCCCTCTTCCTCCTATTCTTCCTCCTTGCCCATTTCCTCCTCATCCCCCTTGGTTTGACTCATTGATCTTGAACATGGATCTATCTAGCCCTTTTGCTAGAGCATCCAACGCTTGGCACTGATCAATGTGATGTGTCGTTGATGCACAAAACTCATAGTAGGTGTTATTAGGGATGTTAGAGTACTTTTGCAAAATGGGGCACATTTGTGGTAGGTGTCCTATGCCCTACAAACCTCACAAAAGTCTTGATTAATCCTTCCTGGGAAGGCCCCTTGCGCTTCTACCACCACAACTCCTACAGTTTGTGGGCTTCTTGACAACCCCACAACCCCATCTGGATTATTAATGCCTCGCAACCTCGGGCATTCCATCATGACATGCCCCCCCCCACCATGCAATGGGTGCACCAAATGTTGGGACTGGCTGGATGCATTGGCTGAAGATCTTTTAGTTTCTCTGTCAAGGTCATGATTTAGTTCTGCAGGCCTAAAATCGATGGATCCTTGCAGGCTATCCCCTCCATTGTACTCATGCAGGTATCCCACCATAGATTCTTTATGTGATGCTTGTTCCAACACATCCTGGAGGGTCCCTATTTTCTGTTCTGTTAGTGGCGTTCTAGTCAAAGGTAAGGGTGATCTAATGAGCCAGTCCTGCTGGTGGTTTGGGTCCAGAGTGTAACTCAATTTGGAAATGGAATCCTTAAACATTTTCATGAGCTCCCAAGCCATCTCTCCTTCCCTCCACTTAATTTCCCACAGTTTCAGTAGCCCTTGCTGATCCATCTCAATACCTTGAATTCCTGCACAAATCCTCTCTTAATGTCATGTACTGTGGGGTTCTGATTCTGCTCCACCCGCTTTATAAAGCAGCACAAATCCATTTCCCTCAGCATGGTTTGGAATTATATTGCCCTTACATTATCCTGAGTCTAACGGGCCCTCCAAATAGCTTCGCAGAGATGCCAGTGCTGCTCTACATCGTCGTTTCCTCTACCCACAAATTCAGGATATTTGGTAAAAGATACCACCATACTGATCTAGCTAGGAGCTATCATCACAAACTCTTTGCTCCCCAGCAATTGGGATCCTTGTAATCCTAAATTACTAATACTACTAGTTCCTGCGCGACTCCCAATGTTTAACTTGATTTGGTATTTCTCCCGTGCACTATATACCCACATTGCCTTATCTAAGCTAATAATAATTTCCTTAGAATTGTGATAAAGTACCAGGGGAATATTAGGGGAAACACTACCTATGTATCAGAAGTATTGCTGCGGACTCTTAATAGATGATTCCTCTTCACTGAATAATCTCCACATCACATCGCCCGTATCCTCTTTGCTTCCTTCTTCTTGCCCATGCGGCCTCTTCTCTTGCAATTCATCTGTCACAACATGTACTTGCGATACGGCTTCTACAACCTGCAGGGAAGGTTTGTCCTCATTTCCCTGACTCCTCCATCTTCCTTCACCACTCTTGCTTTGCCAAACACCTTCTTCTCCTTCCTCTTCGACTTGGGGTTTTCCCTTCACTTCTCCTACTTGCTTGGGCCCCATCCTCTTCTTGCCCATAGTCTGAATCACTCTCACCTACCACTTATCTGCTAGCAGTGCCCTTCTTTGCACCCTGACACCTCTTTCTTTCTTTAGTTCTTCGACATCTATCTCTTCATTAACATATCTATACCTCAACCAACAACATTCCCCCCTCTACGTCTTCCCCCGGTATTGGGGATTTACATTTCCATCCTTGCAGCGGGCGAAGACAACAATCCTTCTTCCACCATAAACATCTTGATCCATGTTGGGAGATACCTCATCAACTCACCTCTCAGTCGTGAGCCAAACACAACTTCTATTTTTTAGAAAGATTGATAACTCTCTATGGAAAACTCAACTACGTATCCCACCACCGTAGCCTTTAACCAAAAGTCGACTGCTCTAGTCAGATCATTATCCAAATATTGCAGCAGGGCAACATCTAACAAAGTCCAGCTTCGACGAGTTGTCGCTGATCCACCTGGCTGAGTCTATTCATTCAGCCTTGTTAACCAATTGCACAGGTCCTCTAGGAACTTACACCAGAAAATTTCTTACTGAACATTAGTGCCATCAGCATATAAAATTTCCTTGCTTACCTTGTTGATCGATTGACTTCTATGCGTAGCCTGCTCCGCTACAAACTGATCTACTCTATGGTTCCACCAATCCATGATCTTTCTCTTAAATATCCAGTTCTCGTACCTTCAGGTCCCGACAATGGAACCATTTGTTGGCTCGTAAGAGTCATCAGGGCGAAGACCCTGGGTTTAGGAACAAGAGGCCAACAACGGTCCACTGTAGTCTAGGACAACGCCGACATTTTCACCTTACCGCAAAGGGCAAGGAGTCTCACCCGAGGCATGCTGCGACCAAAAGGGAGAAGGGTTCAGCATGAAGTCATGAAAGTCTTAACTGGGTTGCATTCGATAACATATATGGATACATTATATATAACATAGAGATAAAATCACACTCGTGATATCATACGGACTACCGATTACATGTAGTTGATAAGACATTCAAAAAATTTATAGATTCATCATACACAAGGCCCAGATACATAACAAGCTACAACTGATCTTAGCAGGTATTTATATTAATATTAACAATCAAACATTACAATATAACTCAGCTTCCACTGCAAACAACTACATGAAATACCCGACTCCATTCCATGGGTTTTTCTTAGCTTCACTGACCATGTCTTCTCAACTCCTGCAACCTTCCCTCTGTATGTCGTAAGTGGAGATCCTTTCACCTCCTCTCACAACTCTGTTGCTCCTCTTATCAACCTTGCCAAATATAACCCCGCTCCTTTCCTAGTCTTCTCCTTTTATATTCTTCTCTGTTACATGGACTACTAGTTCTTCCCCTCATTTGCTTCTGCAGCTTCCCTCCCCCTTGGCTGCTTTTCCTTCCATTGCCACCTTGCCGCAACTCTTGCACAACTACTTGTTCTGCCAACCAGTCGTTGCTGCCACTTATTTCCTTCTCGTCCCTTGGTCAACAAAAATTGGTCAAAACCTTTTCAAATTTTAAATGAAAGCTGAAACACACTTCATAACAAATGTTGGATTAGTGGTCCCTAACCCAGGTTCAATGTTAATTAGCTAAAAATATCCCTACACTACTGGCCCTTTTGGCATCAATCCACAAAGCACGGACTGAAGTCTCACCCAAAGTAGTATGGAGGGATGCAGGAACCGAGTTTCTGCACCCAGAGATCGTAGTGATGTTTTTTTATACCCTAATTCTGCCTTCGTGTAGATCGATAAGAATTTTAGGGCTTATTGATATACCTCTCTTATTCGATTTCTAGACCTTCATGAAGCTCTACGATCATCTTTCACAAACCCTAAACAGGTGATTTATCTATTTACACGCTTCTGTGTTTAACCTTACCATTGTATTTACCTAGATTGGCTTAGTATTTGATTACTTTAACATGCATTAAGATGTTCTTCGTGTAGCCATACATTACTATTTGCGAATAGATAATAATGTAAACATATAGACTTGCACATCAATATAGCATTAAATCATAAACCCATTATTCAGCATAACGTAATTGCATTCATTCATAATAGAAGTAAATAGATCAAAACACAGATAATTACAAAATAATATTGTTTATTAATGCTTCAGATCTTCTTATAGACTCTAACTACCATGCGCACTCAGTTGTAGGGGTCTGTGCACTCAGCTGCAGACCTCTACCCTAGGCCTCTATACACACAGCTGTAGAGCCTCTATTCTACTCTAAGACTCCTTGCTCCTTTCACTAATGACCCATTACATTCATCATCTATTACTCCAAATCTACCTTAGAATCTTATAAAACTCTCCTTTTTATATAATCCCATGGTTCGCAGACCATGGGTAGGTCTTCTAAAGCCGACACAACATACATAATAGAAGGGTGGAAACCCTTTATGAAACTTTACATCTTCGTGCTCCGCAACCACAAAATGCAGAGACTTTACACTTTACATATAGAAACTTGGCCTTTCTACCTGAAAACTTGGCCTTTTAACCCCAAAATCAACCCTAGGGGACCCTGTCCCAACATGCCCTGAACAAAAATATGGTGACTCACCCCTGAGTCACTATGCTGGCATGGAGATCTTACTGTGAAGACCTCCCAACTCCATTTTCACCACTGCAACCTCAATGGTACACTACATCACTACCTGCTTAGCCTACTCTACTATCTGCTCTATCGTTGGTCTGCTCTATCTACCTGGATCTTCTGTTGTGTTGTCTGCAGGCTAGTCAACTTTTCCTCAATGGTGGTAGTGAGCACATAAGCCCCATTCAGGCAAGGCCCCAATCTCACCTTGAGTACTGCCTCTCTTCGATGCACTGCATCTACATGTTCTTTCAATTCCTTCGCCTCCTGCAGCTTTGCTAATTTCTGCGTGATAGCAATGGTACCACTGTTGCTAACCTCTATTGTTCCCTCACCTCGGTTGCTATCCTCTACAGGTTGGGATCTTCCAGCAGATTCGTGAGCACCTTTAGTGATTGTTTGAAGAGCATAGTGCAATCATCCACTATGGTATCTACTACAACAACTACATTTTTGATAATTGCCTGACCTTGTTCTCTAACCTCTAGTGGAGTTGAAGGCTATACCCTCAACTCGAGCTCCCTAATTTTGAGGTTCTGCTCAAACTCAACCTTGGCCATCTCGATCTGAGCATCACGTACACCTGTAGCCAACTTCCAAATCTTTGCCTCCATAGGTGCGTCTTCGGGGATGTGCAATTCCAGAACAGTTCTGCACACCTCTTCTATCACTGCAGCGGTGTGCTCATTCTTCTCCTAGACCTTCTTCTAGGTTTTTGTCACTGATTTTTTCTCAATGAAAAATTGTTTGTTGTTAACCTTCTGCTCACTGATCACACTTAGCACATGCTAATCTTGGTTCCTCAACTCTGCGATCATACTTGCTTGCAGTGTGTGAAGGAATTTTCTCAGGAGCGTGGCCAAGTTGAGACCAATGTTCCTTAAAGCAGCCCCGTCAGCCTTTTTCACCGCCCTTAGGGCTCCATCAAGTAGCGCGATCGCTAGAGGATCTAAGAAGCAAACCATCTTCACTGCTCCAGTGGTCCTCGACACCAAACTAGTCAACACAATGTTGCTCTACCCTACACTAACCTGTAGTTGAGTAGTTTGGATCTACAGTTCGCACAGACCCATCTAAATGACCGCCAAGGCTTGCTTTTGCTTTTGCTTGAACTACTACAGCAGTTCCACGGTTACATTAATGACCTTATCTCCAATGTCATCTAAGTCACCTTCTATTAAGGTGATTGGGTCGAATGACGACTTAGTAGCCCTGGTCTTCTTCCATGGCCCTTCCTTCTCCTACTCCTGATTCCACTCCACACAGAATGAGGTGCTCTCCTAGTCTTCACCACACTCTTCAAATTGCTCATCTTCCTCTATCCGTGGTGAAGGAGACTTCTAAATTCTGTCAGAGTCGTGCTCTTCCTCCTGTTCCTTTATAGTGCACTCCACTTCTGCTCTTTCTTTTTCCTCAGTCCCATTTTTCCATCTTTTAGCCAATTGCTACATTTTTTACTGGGCCTCTTCCTTCTTCTGCTTTCTTGTGGACTTAATAGACCCGACTGATAAATCTGCGGTTGTGTGCCACTCGACTAGCCAAAAATCAAGGACCACTGCTATGGCATCATCTGTCGCAAGGTATGGAATATCATACCATTTTTGTTATGGGTTTTTCCTTGCCCAGATGGAGATATAGTGGAAGTCTGCTTTGAACTCTACGTATCTCGATAATTTCTCAAAGATAATTGGCGATAGTCTTGGCTTGTGGTTGATGCCCATATTGATGCTTATCTCCATCAAAATTGAGAAGACCTTGCTCCAACGGACCTGCTTAGCGTCCTTCATGGCCCATAGCAAAGCAAACTTCACTGATTCTAGAAAATCTGTTGTGATTGGGGGAAACTGACTATTCTCTGTCAACTTCCACGCAACCAACAAAATCGACAGAAACAACAATGAGTAATGAAATGTTTTGTTATGGCCCTGTACCTCCCTGCAGTTTGTGAGGAACTTGCTGCACATGTAATGCACCCAATTTAATTGTATGCCCTCCATGCACTAGGCCGCTAATGAAATAACTGGTGCTGACACCTCATTTGCGCAAAACTTCCTCATTACTTTCTTAGCCAATATCTGGGTGGCTATCTTCACCACGGGGTCGGTTATTCTTGAAATTGAGTAGCCACGTGTCTTTTGACAAGCTTAAACTTGTCCTTCATTCTCTCGGTGAGGTCGCACTCACCCACCTTTCCACCAAATTCCTTGGCAGGATTTAGTCCTAAATGGGTTAGTTAGGTGATCCTATGGATCAACATATTAGTTATAGGGATTTTTTTTCTCCAACCAAAGGAACTTGTTTTTCACCAGGCACAACAACTACTTGATAACTATCAAATTTATGTGTGCACGGTGGTAATGAAACACCCATAGCAGGTTCAACAATCCTGCCTTGTCCACCCCATGAATCCACTTCACCGTCTCCAACGCGGTGACACCCGAATCCTGATAGAATACCCTTTGGATGAAACTATCAGTAGCTAGGTGGGGTAACCACTCCATGTTCGCCAAGTCCCAATCATCAAGTTTTAGGTGGGGAACGTGCACCAAGAGTGGTCCTTCAAACATGATATTTTATGGTAGTATGGGTGTATTAATCATAACATTTCCCTCGTTTGGGTCCCTTTGGATCTTCACCTTACCTTGGTGTAGAGAAATGTATTCTAGTAGCTTAGAGATAGGGTCTACACCATCAATGCAAATGTCCTCTGCGCCCATACTATTTTCTTCAACGCCCTCGTCAAATTCTAGGTTTACTACTTTGCCTTTCTCCTGCGTGGTGGGCTTCTCTTTCTTCTGGTGCTTCCATGGTGACTCTCACACTGGCTTTGTAGCTTTTTGTTTGTCCTTCTTCATCTTGGAAACCTCTCCTGCCAGCGTAGGATTTGACCTAGGCGACCTCGGTGATTTTGGCATCGTGGCGGGCATCTCCACACTTACAAACTTAATGGAAGCTCCCTAAAAGGCCATCAATCCTACAACACTTGAAATTTCCATCGGCACTGACATCAAGATATTAAGGAGCTCCTGGGTTTCCTTAGGAAACCTGTCAAACATTGAACTGGCCACCAAAGCCTCAAAACTCGCATGGTTCATGTGCAACCGATAGCTCAACACGTCAACTCTTAGAATGCAAAGTGTTTTTCATTGGGTGGCCATCTGTAATTTATAGGCAAATTCGAATTCAAATCCGGCCATTCCCCCCAAAATCTGTTCATAAATTCTAGATTGGCGGTAGAGTTTCAAAGATCTCACATTTAAATTATGTCTTAAATGTCACCGCCACGCTCCTCTTAGCCATTTTCTCATTGCCAAATCATGAACAGTGACTGTAATGGTAACATTCTAGCTTCCCTACACAGTCTTTGCTCTATAGCACAACTCCCTAAGCACTTCTACTGATGCTGGAACATTCTTCCATCCCGCGTAGTCCCCTAGTTGTGCAGCCCTACATCCCAGGTAGTGTAGTTTATAGTCCCACACCTCCTTTTAGCTGCTAAGAGTGCTAATCTTGTGCTTCCATCATATAGTCATTTGGCTAGATCCCTGATGTATGCCTTCAATTGGCTACCATTTACCTTCTAGGAAATTGATCTCCATTAAATTTCACCAGTTGAACTTCTGGGCCATTGGTAATCTCTTTGGTGACATATGGCCCCAGTCAATGCATCTGAAATGTTCCTGGGAATTTATCAAACTTGTTTTCATATAATAAAACCAAATCATTTACCTTGAAGGTGCATAGTTTTATGTGTCGATCATGCCATGCTTTTTTGTGCTCCTTCTAAACTTATTGATGGAATCTAGCCAAAAACCTATCCTCTTCAAGCTCTATCCACTGCACGAGCCTCTCTTCTATGGCTCCATGATCCACCATTCTTGTGAACTCTGTATGCGTAGACTAGGTACAATATACTCCATTGGTGTCATAGCTTCTATGCCATAATCCAGCCTAAAGGGTGTCTGTTTAGTCAGGTTCTTACAAGTAGTTCTGTAATCCCATAACATCGCAGGTAAAAAAACATCCCAATAATTCCTTTGTGCATTGCAAACCTTCATCAACATGTTCTCCAATATCTTATTAAATGCCTCAATCATCCCATTATCCTGCGGGTGATATGGCGTGATCTTTTGATGATAAACATGGAATTACTCCGTCACTACACTGATTGTTTCATTAAGGAAATGTGTACCGCGATCGCTCATCAAAATATTCGAGCAACCAAACCTAGTCAGCACATATTCAAAGAGGAACTTCATTTCTTTTGCCCCTCTATAGTCCTTCATGGGCTGCATCTCCACCCATCTAGTCAAATACTTTATTGTGGTGATGAAATACCATGCACCTGTCTTCTTTTCTAGAGGCTGAATTGGGCCTACAAAATCAATGGTCCATTCTCGAATGGCTGTAATGACACTTGTGGATTTAGAAGCAACTCATCCCTCCACGATGACCTATTCATGCTCTAACATGCATCACATGCCTTACAGTAAGCCTTGGAATCCTTATGCAGTGTTGGCCACCATAACCCAACGTGTAAAATCGTCTGTGTTGTTGCTTTTTCTACATAATGTCCTCCCGCATCTCCTCCATGAGCTTTAGCGAGGATGTTGTTTTTTTCAAATCTAGGTACATAACATCGTAGAATTTCATCCCAACCCATTTTATATAAATGTCTTGCAATGACAGAAAATTCTGTTGCATGCACCACCAACTCCTTCTTTTGTTGACTAGTATACCCTTTTGGAGTTGTCCTCATCGTGAGGAAGTGTATGATATCTACAAAGTGATTGTTAGCTACACGCACTGCAAAGAGCTGCACGTCAGGCAATCTTTTCTCCAAATTAGTAGGCTCCTCTCCTGTTTCAATGCACGACAGATGATCTGGTCCTACATTCAATCGTCCTAGCTTCATAATGACTTCGGAATCATATTCCTGAAATAGAAGCAACCATCTGTATATCTTCCCCCCCAACACAATCTTGTTAACCAAGTACTTCAATGTAGAATGGTTTGTATACATCTTAAATTGTCCACCTAGCAGGTAGTTTGTAAACTTCTGGAGTGTGTACACCATAGCCAAACCTTCGCGCTCTGTCAATGAACAATTCTTCTTAGATTTAGACAACTTCCTACTTGCAAATGCTATAGGGTGATCCAAATCTCCCTCACTGGCCTATGTCAGTACTACCCTGAGTGCAATACATGACGCATCCACAAGCACATGAAATTCCTTCTTCCAATCCAGGAATACTAGGATCATCGCAGTGACCATCATTTCCTTTAACACATCTAAGCTTTGCTAGCATTCTTCATTCCAACAAAATGTAGCATCCTTCTTTAGCAGTTTCTCCATTGATGTGGTAATTTGGGCATAACTCTTGATGAACTTTCTATAGTATCTTGTATGCCCCAATATTGCACGCAACTGTTCCACACTTCCCAGCACCTCCAAATAAATTATAACTGCTATCTTAGATGGGTCCACCATTAATCTTTCTCTGCACACCACATGGCTGAGCAAGATTCCAAAAGTAAAACAAAACCAAAATTTCTACAAATTGAGCATGATCTGATACCTTTGGCATGTATCCAGCATCAAGCGTAGGCTAGCTACATGGTGTTTAACCAACCCAAACACCATCCAATACTAAAATTATACCTCGAGAAACTTGTGAATGAAGTCCTTGAACAACGTGATGACTATACACGAAAAGATCGTTGGTGTGTTCTTAAGTCCAAAAGGCATTACATTATCCTGAAAACATCCCCATTTGGTTGCGAAGGTCGTCTTACTTCTATCCTCTAGCGTGATCTTGATTTGATGGTACCTCGAGAACCCATCAGTGAATGAATATGATTCATGTCCCCCTACATTATCCAACACTTCATCGGTGAACGAGCCGGAAAAGGATCATGCATGCAAGCATCATTCAACTTCATGAGATCTACGCATGTCCTTATTTCATCCTTTTACTTATTTTCCTGAGCTACTATTGGGCTCACCCAGTCAGATTCTTCCATGTGTTCAATAATACATGTCGCAAGCATTTTTTCCAACTCTAAGCAAACCCTTTCTTTATACTTTGGATTGAGGTAGTAAGGCCTTTGATTGATCTGATTCACATCCAATTTCAACATAATTTTCAGAACTCCCAGGTCCCCTATTATCCCCTTTAAGTCTGAGAAGTTAGTAGGGAACAAGTCCTGGTATACACGGAGCAATGCAGTGATCTTATCCACTATAGCATCGTCCCAATAATCCCCTATCTTTGCAAACTTCGGCTCTGCCTCTGTCCTGATGTTCACTTGTCTTTTTTGAGTGGTACGGTGATATCTGGGTTTTCTATCTACAGGGCCTCAACTTCATAGTGTCCTTCTGTTTTTGGGATATCAATGTTGCTTGGATCCTCATTTTCCTCTTTAGCAATCACATTGTAGCACTCCACTGCATGGCGCAGTTGGGTGGTACAATCTGGTTGAATCAAATCCAAGGAATCTTGCGGTATTCTGAATATCGCTGCTTTGAACTCCTAGAGTGCTTCATAAATGCACTGAAATCCATCTTAAAAACTCAATGTCATCAAGAATCCTTATCTCAAAATATCCCATTCATTTGTTCCATGGAGAAGCTCTGTCTCCAAGTACCAATTCATTGGTATTACATCCAAGGTGTGATAGAACAGATGCACCCACTCTAGTTGCAGTTCTACTCCATAAGAATCAGTCCATTTGGCCAAGTGATCACACAAATCACTCCTTCCATCATTTTTCTCTTTCAACCATACCTTTGGACGACCAAACCGCACCCTCATCATTCTTTTATATTCATGCCATCCATCGAAGTTGTCTTTATGCATACCCCACCATCTTGTAGGCGTAGCACGCACCACCAAGTCCAAGTCTTAGAAGTGATACTTCTCCACCACTTCCCTTTCAAATGCATCTAGAAATTTATCAACATCAATTAAACCATCATAGTAAGGTAGACTTCATACCTCCGATGACACACAATAATGATTTGGTCATCATGTTACATCATAGCATAGATACTTCATTGATTCTATTCTTCCAGTGTTCCAATTCCTCGTATGAGTCTAACATGTAGGAGATTGCATGGTCCCATGCAAGATTTCCATCAGTTTCCAGATTCACCCAATCTTGATATCTCACCATTATCTTATAAATCTCATCCAAATCATCATCACTTTCGTAATCGTGGGTTGGTTCAGTGTAGCACGGTCCTTCTTCAGGGTCTAACAATAATACTATGTGGAGCAATTTTCTTTCAAATGACATCGTCTTCTTCTTCAAATTAATCACCCCATTCATGTTGATAACCTAGTAGATCCCAAGGAGTGTAGGGTAGGATTGTTTTCATCCATAATCTCTATCACTTCAAAATTGGCCAACGCGCTTGCGCCTTCGATATCGACTGTCACTCCTTGTAATATTCACATGGGGATAATATTTTTCTAATTTTCCATCATCAACTGAATAGGAGACCACTGTAGCGCAGGTCTCCCCATTCTCTCCCATGTCTCTTTAGGAAAAATATTCGCATCAGACCCTAGATCCAAAATAACTTGGTCCATTTCATATTCTCATAACTACGCAGTGAGTCTCATCTCCCACCCTTTACTTGCCTTATGCTTACCAATCTTCCTGACCACACGCAGGCCGTTAGGAGTATTACCAACACATTTATTGATGAACTCATGTAATCCCTTTATGAAATTGCTACCTTGAAGCAACTTCATACAGGTCTCCAATGTACTAAGAATGGATAGGTCCATTTCTTTAGACTGCTTATCCTGACTTGCTGAGGTAGAAGCCTAAGCAAATATTTTCTTTGCTTCCATGAAGGTTTCCTTCTCATGCTCCAAATCAAAGCCAAACTCCTTTTCTAGAGATTTGTGAACTCATTCACCTTATTCAGACTCCTTTCCCTTGTCTTTGTCAATCGTCATTCCACTTTGTAGCACAATGTTCACATTAGGATCCTCTTCACAGGGTTCAACGCTGATCATCTACATATTCTTGGTAGGCCGCTGAGGCTGCACCCCTTTCTCGCATATCTTAGCTAGTAATACAGGGCATTCTTCTATCACATGGTCAAACTAAGTACAATATCTGCATGACAGGCTCATCGGGCTCGTGCATTCTCATGCGTAGTTTCCTAGTCTCCCACATTTGTATCAAATCATTTGTTCTCGATCTCTACCAAGTCCTCCTCCACCTCGGTCTCACCCTGCCCTTGGTATCCTACACATGCTCCCCCAGTGCCTTGATCTGGAGTTTGAGTTTATGCCTACACTCTATATGTGGGTGTTCTATCCATCATTAGCTCATAGCTATGATAGTTACACTCATCATGACCCACCGATTGATAGAAGTTATAGAAGAGCTGTTGTGGTGTCTGTAGAAATTTCTACAGTAGGTGACAATTGTCTATCACATGTTTTCTAGCCACCTATTAGATAGCACAGCATAGCGCGGGCCCTGTACTTGGCCCTTCTTGAGCTTCTGACCTCAGAGGCATCGACCCTCCTGCTGCAACATAATTTGCAAAGAATGGCCAGTGATCCTTGTTATGCCCCTAGCTTTTTCATTTCAGGCACCAAACTTCTTCATGCACGTCTGGCCAAAATTCTCTATCCTTCTTAAGACTTCGAAACTATAGGAAAAGGTTCTACAACTGCACGTGAATCTATGGAACTCCCAAATTAACATCTTGCAGCAGCGTCTCACACAATCTCATTGCAATCTCCAGGGCTTCCACCTAGGTACCAGCCTTTTGCTACGATAAACAACCCTGAGATGAGGCAAGAGTAAAGCCACAAACCATTCATAGTGTATCCCATCCGTAAGATTCATGTTGGCTTTGTAGATCATGCACTTCAATCTCTAATTCAAATCCCAGGGTGTCTCGCGAAGCTTCATAATGATCTCCATGAATCCCATAATTGATTGAGCTTCAAACTTAGGCCTACTAAACTCCATATTGAATGCAGTCTAAATATATGATAATGAAGCCATTGGGTTATCACCACAGTACTTAATCTACCATGACAATGTGCATTCTTGTGAATTAGTGACCAACATTTCTTTCTTCATCTGATCATCTGTTATACCTTGAGCCTCCCATACGGCCTTTGTGATGAACCAAAACTGGTTCGGGTCCTCAATTCCCAACCCCTTCAAAATGGGCAACTTTACTGCATTTGCCATATTGAATAGTGGCGGAGGTGGTGGTAGTGCGGGTGAAGGTGTATGCTTTGGAGGTGAATGAAAAGGTGGGGTATTTGAAGGAACCCTCATTTTATTAACTGAACAATACTCTGTGGTGAAGCCCGTGCTAGTTTTTTATTGTCACTCAAAGGAGGTTCGATCAGTGGGTTATATTCAAGGTCTATTCTTCCTCTATCCCTGAATATCTTTCCACTTCACGTAGCTCCAAACATAAGGTAACTACATAACTAGCTTTTCACACAAGAGCATTTTAATCCAAGTATTTAAAGACCTTAAATACTTACCTCACAGTCCCTTGAAGAAGTGGTGCTCTTCTTCGCTGTAACTGATCAAAGTATCGACCATGAACTCTATCACAAATCCTACTATGATATGATCAATCCAGTGATCGACAACGCATGTGATCTTATCTTCCAAGGCTTCCAACCTCTGCACTAACTCTTGGGTCCACACTATCGGATCGTCAAGCCTGCACCTTTCTTGGCCATCTACCAATTTAGAAATCCATTCATATAATTCAACCAGGAAGGAACAAAAGAAGATTTCCTCTATCTCTATGTACAAATATCTTTCCAACCACTTTTCTTTTGTGAATAATGGATTTATGTTTTCTTGCACCATGAATTTGTGGATATCCTATCTAACGAGTCTTCAATTTCCTTCTTAGTCAGATTCCAGTGATGCGACATCACACATCTCTTTATGCAAATCCCATTCCCAGCAACATAACTATTTGTTGGCTTAGTGGGCCCTAACCCAGGTTCAACATTAATTAGCCAAACAAATCCTTACACTACTGGAAATTTTGGCATCAACCCATGGAGCGTGGAATAAAGTCTCACCTGAAGCAATATGAGGTGATGTAGGAACCAATTTTTTGCACCCAAAGATGGTAGTGATGTCGTTTTATACCCTAACTCTGCCTTTGCACAAATCTATAAGCCTTTTATGGCTTATCGATATACCTCTCTTATTCGGTTTCTAGACCTTCGTGAAGGTCTACGGTCATATTTTATAGACCCTAAATAGGTGATTTATCTATTTATGTGCTTCTGTAACTACCCTTACCTCTATATTTACCCAAATTGACTTAGTATCTGATAACTTCAACATGCATTAAGATATTTTTCTCGTAAACATATATTATTATTTGCAGACATATAATAATGTAAACATATAGAATTTTTCATCAGTATAGCATTAAATCATAAAACCATTATTCAACATAACATAATTTCATTCATTCATAATAAAATTAAATAGATCAAAACACAGATAATTCTAGAATAACATTCTTCATTAATGCTTCAGATCTTCTTACAGACTCTAACTACCCTGCGCACTCAGCTGCAGGGGTCCACACACTCAGCTACGAACTTCTACCCTAAGCCTCTATGCACACAGCTACAGAGCCTCTCTTCTACTCTAAGACTCTTCCCTCATTTCAACACTGACCCATTACATTCATCATCTATTACTCCAAATCTTCCTTAGACTCTTCTAAGACTCTCCTTTTTATACAATCCCATGGTCCATGGACTATGGGTAGGTCTTCTAAAGCCGACATTACATACATAATAGAAGGGCAGAAACCATTTATGATACTTTACGTCTTCGCACTCTGCGGCCACAAAATTTGGATACTTTAAACTTTACATACAAAAACTTAGGCTTTCTTCCCCAAAACTTGGCCTTTTAACCCCAAAATCGACCCTAGGGGACCTTGTCCCAACAACAAATATATGATATCTTAGTAGGGTTGTATACAATAAACAACATTCGATAGAAAATGACCTTGAAAAAATAAGTTATATGATGAGCTCTAGTATTGGAACAAGAATGTTGCAACTCCCAAGTCTAGCTGCTTTAATTTATCAACCTGGGGTTCATACAAACTTAATAGGTGGTAGTGTTGTATGCACAATAAACTAAGCTCTCAAGTTTCTCTAAATAAATGAACTGAACGAACGTAAAAAACACCATTAAATCTATATCTTACAAGAATGAAAATATTTTTCATAAACAAAAGCTCTAATTGCTTGTAGGAATGGAAATGCTAATCTATTTGCAAAAATGGAAATGCTACTTTACTTTGCAGGAATGGAAATGCAAGTCTACTTGAAGGAATTTAAGTACTAACCTACTTGTAGAAATGTAAAGGCTACTCCACTTGCAGAATGTAAATGTTACATCAAAGCAAAGCCTAGTCTATTTGTAAGAAATATCAACGCTTGAAATGGAAACCCTAGCTTAGAAAACATAAAAAAAACAAGGAAAATATAATATATATTGCATAAACTAAAGAGAATGAAATCAACCCTCAATCACTGCATTCAAAAGATATTATATCCTAGTAACATTTTTCATTAAGTGCTTCATAAAGTAACCATGTAAATCATCATTTTACCATCCAATTCATGAACTTGATTACTAACCCTAATTATATAGAATAATTGCAATGGTGAAGAGAAAATTCTTGAGTGGTCTCTAATCTTCCTCAATCTCATTTACAGAGTCTAAGGGACATTATGAAGGGATAGGAGGAAAAATTTAATATTCAAGTACAATTCGGGTTGGGTTTAGAGAGCTTCTACACGATGCTACAATATGTTATATGATTTCCATGTTTTGCTATAGGGTTGAATCTATGAGCATTCTGAGGGATTAAAAGATTCTTTGAAGGTGAGGAAGGGTATTGGAAGGTGGAGGAAGTTTGTATGAGGTCCTTTCCAAGCTCAATACCCCTCATGGGCTGATCTTACACAAGGATCAATGCTCATTGTGGCCTTTAATGAACCATAATGAACTCCCGGTGAACAATGTTTTTGAAGTATTTTTGAGGGAGGAAGGAAGGGGTTGGTGGTATGATGAAAAATGGAAGTGAAAATGTTGTACCCTACAATCCAATAGTTGGATCTTCACACCACAAAAATTACTTAATCTTTAAAAACATCTAAAGCATGCAAACAATATCAATTGAGAAAATTAAACTAAAAGGAAAGGATGAGTTGAATTTTATTCAAGGTCTTCCCACTTCATGAAAATGAAACCTATATTTTTATGCTTTCCAACATAAGGCTCACAACAACACTTCCCAAGAAGGATGATTAGTAACTCTGCACAACAAAAATTTTCATATAAATAAAACTTGCGAAAAGGAAATATTGCTAATCCTAAGTACATAAAAGGAAGATGCAAAATAAATTGTTCAAATGAGAGAGGCTAGAGTGCCTCTATTGGACCCCCTAACCCAAGGGAAATCAACCATCTGAAGCACACTCAAATTCAAGGAAAAAAATACTTCTAATTAATCTCAGAATGTGCTCAAGTACATGGAAATGAAAATGACAAGTAAAATATCTTAGACCTAGAAATCACTCGTCTTCTCTAAAAATTCGAGTTCTATTGATCCGTTGGGATTTTTTGTTTATAAAAAATCACTAAGGGCCAGCCTCCTTGAAATGCAGGGTTCTTCTCTCCAAAATCCATAAAAAGGTGGATCTAGCTCCGTAATATCCTGACAATATTTGAGTGCATAAGCTATTAGTAGATCCTCAAATTGTAGGTGAGTAAATACAAGGAGAAAGTTGAATTTTAGGAGAGTAAATGTAGGGGAAAATCCTCATACATCTCCTCCATCTACCTCCAACGTAATTTTTCACAATAAATGAACCCTTTTCTTATACATTAATCATGTTAGGCCAACAGATATAATAAACATAATTTAATCTTCTTAATAAACATATTATAGTGAAAAAGGTGTTATCAAATGTGAGGAGAGAGGTAAATGTATTCTAAAGGATGGCCAAATGGGCCTTATTATATACCTATTAGTTAGTCCCATCGTCATCCCAATACTAAAGGTGTTTCTCACCCTCTAAGTAGCTTATCCACTTAACTCCATGTCATGCATAACCTTGGTGGAAACCCTAACATCCCAAGGTATCTTTGATGGACTGCCCTCTTGAGGGTGGAACCCTACAATTTTCTCTATATCCACCCATTCTTGTTTCACTTTTTCCTACCTTTTTATTTCTTATATCCCTAAAAACAAAGGAGGGTTGAACTTAAGCCCAATATAGTTGTCCTTCCATCTTTGAACTATCCTCTTGTATAAGGGTGCCTTGTCCAAGGCATTCCTCAATCTCTCTGGAGAGTGGTACTCTTTAATTTGTAAGAAATTTTGTAATGAGTGCTATCTCCTCTAACAAGCCTACAAGATCTTGATCCCCAATACCCTGAAAATGTATTCAAAGTGTAGGATGGATTGATCTTTTTTTCTATGTATAGTGGTGCCGATATTGGGTCCTCGTAGATGAGCCTATGGTTGTTTATGACAAGGTGAGGGGCCCTCTATTCTCCTGGGATTCATAGGGGTTTATTAGTTTCTTTAGATATGACCCTTTTTCCGCTTTAGATCTTGTTTGCTCATGAGTCATCCAAGAGGTCAAAGCCAAAAGCTATACATCTACCATCCGAGAATTTGGATCGCAAAAGTTGTTGTTAGTAAATATGAGGTTGTTCATGTAGAACATTTCCATCCTAGCTCTGTCCTCCACAATAGATGTATGAAAAAATTCAATAAATTGTTTGTATTCTTAGAAAGGCATTGAACCTGTTAGCCTCCTGCTGCAGTAGGTTAATCATCTTTCATGATCGACATTTTTTACATGCCAAATATGTCGTACTATGCATGCTGCAATGCTCCATATTTGCTACAGATGACCAGAGAGGTATCCATGAAGGTGTGCCAATTTTAATGCTACTGCTTTGTTCCAGTTTTGATAAGTAATCCATTTTGATCAGTTTTCAGTTATGGGTAGGCCAAACAGCTTAATCTTGGCCTCCCTAGGTTTCAATTTCTTGTTGTAGAATATAGAGAATAAATATCTGTCCAAACAGCTTAATCTTGGCAGATTTGTAGATAGGTAGAGAAACAAGGGTGCTCAACAACTTAATCTGAGCCCGTGGATGCAATAAGTGTAGTTGTAGATAGGAGGACAACAAGAAGAAAAGAACAAAAAGCTGGGTATGCTAGTTCAAGTGCACCCAAACCAAAAAGAAGAGAAAATGCTAGGTGAATAGGCCGAGTAGGTAGCTTTGTGGTTGCAGAATCATGGCTTGTGATCCATTTCATATTGTCAAGTGTTATATCTATCATATCACAAGTTGACGGTGATTTTTCAGTTGGATGACTTCAAGAAATGCATGTCTAACTTTCCCTTCTCCCTCTTTCCCAAATCACTCACTAACTTCCCCTAAAGAGGTCAAGATCTGCTTGATACCTCTTAGATTCATCATTCTCCATATCATCTGCCTTGGTGAAGATCTGCTTCACTAAAGGAATGTTCACACTTCTTCTATCAGTCATTTTCCCCCATTGATAGCCTAAGACTTCATTCTCAGTGCTTTGTCTCATCATTATCACATTAACTATTAACTCTATTATGTAACTCCCTATCTCTTTTCCCTTCCCCTACTAAAACTATCTCTATAACTCCCCTATATACTTATCCCCTCCCCTTGGTTGAAAAATAACCATAAGTACACTTGGGAATTGCTAAGTTTACCTGAAACTGAGCAAGAGCCCTCACTTCCCCCCTCAAACCATCTTCCAAATGCATTATGACCCCTTCCTATGCATAAAATCCCTCCTTTTACCTATGCAAACCCTCCATTATCCATGTTTTAACCTTTTTTCAAGGCTCAAAACCCTCTCACCATGCTTCGGACCCCTTCCGATGCATTAACAACCTTCCTCCGATTTTATTTTACCTTATTCAAAGACAAAAAACCCTCCCGATGCTTTATAGCCCCCTTCTATACATATAAACCCTCCTCCAATTGATTCCCCCCCCCCGACGCGATATCGCTGTCGGAGGTAATAACAGTGCTAGCCTATATATGTCCGCCCCCATTCCTTTTTGCCCCGATGCGATATCGCTATCAGAGGCTTCCTCCATCATATTTTCCCATATATCCCGCATATACTCTTTTTTATCACAACTCCCATTTTTTGTTTTTTCGTTTAAACTCAAGTTTTTTATGAAACTTAAGTCATAACGTAAAAACCTGCATTTTTCAACAATATCGCATCGCAACCGTCCATCGCTCCCACTCAGATCAACGACCCAGATCTTGTCGACGATCTCCCATTTCGGCGATCGCAATTGTATAAAGTCATGCCCCATGTCCCCGCCGATAGCGAAATGCCGATTTAATCGCGGCCACCCATTCGAGCCCTCAGATCAACGGTCTTTATTAATTCGCGGCCCCATATATAGCATTGCTTATTCCGGAGCAGAAGTATTAATAAAATGCAGCATATAAAATTATCGGGTCCGAGAGGAGGCCTTTGTACAGCGAAATGGGAAAGCTCCGATATTCCGGAGCCGAAAAGTTATAAAGGGCAGTTTTAAGGGATTTCGGGTCCGCAAACCAAATTCTTGTAAATCCGCCGATATGACATCGTCGATGGGCCGGACGCGATTCCAAATAAAAGGAAGGGCCTATAGCATATCGAGTCCGCGCAGTTTCGGCAATTGTTTATGTGCCATCCCCTGGTCCGCCCCGATGCGATATTGCGATGAGATCTGGGCCGTTGGATCGGCCCGCGCCGGATCCAACGGCAAGGATTTAATGATCGGTACAGTGTCCACTTAAGTGCCAAATTTTCACAATTTCGCAGTGTTTTTAGAGCATTTTCATATTATGATAAAATGGCCATTGTTCAAGGTTTGTGTGCAGCGCTCCCGCCCGCCACCACCAGTAATGGAAATCATACATCCTTAAGCCGTTTAGGATCGCTCCAAGCCCAGTTTTTCTCCAGGGGGCCAGTCTCGGCCTCGGCACAGTTGGCAACACTTTTTCCTCCTGTTTGCACCATTTTTCAAAAAGTTTAAGGCTAGTTTTGATCGGCCAGAGCGCCGATTGCACCCAAAGGCCACGGAGGACATTAGCAGTAGTTATTTTTGCATTAAAAGGCAGAAGGGGGCGATGGGACAGTTTAAAGAGTATCAGCGGTGAGAAAAGGCCCAGATTCAGTGCCAAAGTGTATCAGGATGCGGCAAAGAGTATCAGTCCAGTTTTTTAAAGCAGATGAAAGCAAAGCAAGCCCAGCAAAGTCAACAAAGTATCATTTAGCCATTAAGGCTCACCAACACTTCTTTTGTTGCTTTAAAAGCCACCTAAAGGCATAGATGAAGGCTTTCAAGACAAAGTTATTGCAGAGACATTGTTCCGAGTCATAAATTTGGAGCAGCGCTGCTTCCTTAATTGCACAATTATCACACAGAGGACAGCGCGTGGCTCAAGGCACTCTTTCAGTCCATTTTTGAAGCTGCAGGACCCTGTGCAGTCCTAAAGAGCCATTTTGATGAGGCTGCTCCCTCATGTGCAGCTGTTTTAGATATTTTATTGCATTTATTTCCAGCACAACTTATCATTAGAAGTAGTTATTGCACAGATCTCTTTGGCTCTGTTTTGATAGATATTTTGAGATATTTTCTCCTTTGACACCTGTTCAAGGGATGTTTGTAAATATTTTCTATTCAAACAACCCTCTGTATTTATGTAAAGGGTTGGTTGGTCGATAACTTCCTCTAGACTTGCATTGTATTTTCTGAGAGTCTCTATAATCAAAGATCGTTGGAATGTTTGGGAGATGAACTGACTGTTGTGTTTTAATGAAAAAAGAGTGACTATGGAATCCTAACGCTTCTACATAGCCCAATAAGTGTTTCTTATCTCTGTTTACAGTTTATATGTTTTATGCCATCATTGTTTCACTATCTAAACAACAGAAAGAAAGAATAGTTCAGAGCTCACTTAGTTGTATTCTGTTCTCAATTTCTCTGATTTATCTATGTTTTCCTCTGAATTAGTCTTGAATATGAATACTGATTTGCTCATATTTACGCTAGTTCCTTCATATATGAATGTTGTTTAGGAATCCTTGACTGCTCCTATATAAATGTTCATTCACCTTCCCTCTGTTAGCATAATGAGAGCTACTTAGTTTCCTTTCATTCACTGACCTTCGTTCCATCTTTATTCCAGCTCTATATTTCTTTATGTGTAGCTATCCTGCTTTGTATTCCTCTTGTGACCAAGAAAACGCAACAGCAAGCCTAATCCACGACTCCATGCCCAATGGTTTGAAATTCTCACACTATGCATCCCAACTCTGTTTGAAAGAGTCCTCCATCCCACCAAAATCAAAACAAAACCCAAGAAAATCATAACTAGCCTAAAATCAACCCAAAACAAAGCTAAATTATATAGAGAGAGCCCTCTCTGATTGCAGGTAGGCTAGGACCTGCAGTCCAAAGATTGGTTTGTGGTTACCTCGGCCGTATCCTTTAAGGAGCTTTAAGGACAACCTGAGTGATACCATAATGGCGACTCCACTGGGGACATCCTCAGTTAATTTCACAAATCAAGTTGGAAAGCTCCACTGGGAAGGAACCAGACCTTCAAAAGTTTCTTTCTAACCCTTATATTCTTAGAAAAATCCCCAAAAAATAAGCTAGAAGTTGGCTCCCAAAAAGAATTCACGTTATACAAGGTCAAATCCAGACCCAAATCCCCCAGCAGCTTTTGAAAATCCCAATATAATCCCAAGGAACCTCAGGAAGCTAGAGCGAAGAGAGGATTTTGCTGATAATAGTCCTGAAGCAGTTCACCCACATTGTGGCCCAACCCCTGTCAAAGTTTTATTTCTTTCAACCCCTAGTTCCCCTTGTTCTTCATCCAAGTCTCAAAGCACTCCTTCCACACCTCCATTCACTGCACATACTACCACTACTACTCCTGTAATCCCTGTTATCCCTGTTGTTCCATTTATCCCTACCAACATGGCGAATAGATATGCACCTTTACAGCTGCCTGCAAATCCCGGGGCTATGCCTCAGGATTACCAAACTAAAATCACATATTTTGATGGCACAAGTGCCTGCACAACCCTTCAGTATACAAAGAAAATGCAGGATTACTTTGAAAGCTATGAGATTGACGATGATAGTGTGAGAATGAAGATTTTTGTCCAAAGTTTGACAGGTGATGTCAGGACTTGGTTTAGAGCACTTCCATCTAATTCCATAGCAGACCCAGAAGCCTTATACCAGTTATTTATCAACAGATGGGAGAAAAAGAAAGACCCCTTGCACATACTAGCTGAATATGTTACAATCAAAAGAGGTCCACAAGAAACAGTCTTGGACTATTGTGCAAGGTTCAATAACGTTTATAATGCTATCCCACAAAACTTAAGGCCCCCACCTGACCTTGCCTTATATAAATTCCCTGATGGATTTGACCCAGATATGGCCTACCAATTAAAAGAAAGAGCCCCTAACAGCCTTGCAGACATGCAAAATGTGGCTGTCACTGTGGAGGCAAATTTAATTGCCAAAAGAAACAGAGCTAGAACTGAGAGAAGAACCACCTTCAAGGAAGAGCCCTCAGCCTTAGATCAAAAGCTAGATGCTATTATCAATGGCATGCACAGGCTGGGAGACAGAGTAGAGAGTGTTGAAAGGAAATCATCATGGGAAGGGCAACAGCCCAATACCATAAGGAACCCAAATTTCAGGAAAACTCAGGACTCAAACACTGGTAGATCTAGCCCAGACCGTGATATAAGGCCTCCTTTCCAAGAAAACTATACAGAAGCATCCACATCTAGTGATGCCATAGACGACACTCACATGAACTTGGTGGATTTGAAGGGTGAGCAACAAATTTTCCTAACTCAACAAGACCAAGATGAGCATGACTTTAATCAATTTTAGACCCAGTCAGGTGAGTCTTTTGACTTCAAACAAGGTTATGATTCAGCTGTTTATGAAGTGCACAAACAGTATAAACTGAGAACTAGAACAATTGATGTAACCGAGCCAATCAAATAGAAGGAAACAAAGCAGCCCAAGAAGATTAAGGACAGAGTTGCTTCCACCGAACCGACCAAACAAACAATCCCAGATTCGAAAGAAGTCACAATAGAGGATATAACAGACACACCAGACATGCATCCCTCTAATGATCAGCCTCTTCTACCTTCGTCCTCAAAGGAAAATGTAAATAGCACTCCTAAAAGCCTTCCAAAAACAGAAATACCGCAAGGTACCACTCACCATAACACGGCTAATCAAGAGGAAAACGCAGAAAATACACTTGAAAAGGGGAAATCTGCTATTGCCAACACAAAGACTCCATTGGAGAAACCATTCAACTTAGAAGCAGAAATAAGCAAACTTAAGATTTCCATCCCCTTATCTGAACTTGCAAAGTATGATGTGTATAGGCAACAAATCCAAAGATCACTGCAAATGCCAGAGAAAAGGGATGATGTGAATGTTTTAGATGATACACCTGAGTTGCTTTTTGGTCCAGAAGTTGATGGAAAATCAGCACATGGAGCTGTTCTACCCTTTTATGTCAGTCTGCACATACATGATAAAGTTTTACATAATGCAATGTTTGACTCAGGTGCCTCACACAACCTTATGCCCAAAGCTGTAATGGAGAAGCTAAACCTTGATGTAACAAGACCCTACAAAGATCTATTCTCCTTTGACTCAAGTGAAGTCAAATGTTTAGGCTTCATCAAAGACTTGTGTGTCTCCTTAGTCCAATATCCAAACAAGACAATCCTCATGGATGTGGTGGTTGTTGACATTCCACCGAAGTACGGCATGTTGTTGTCAAGATCTTGGGGGGCAAAACTCCAAGGATCTCTCCAATTAGACCTCTCCTATGCCACTATTTCAGTCTTTGGGCAACCAAAGAGACTGTATAGAGAAACACTGATGAAGTATGTGGTAAGTAGTGAGGAAAAGCCCCAGAATTTCCCTATCTATTCAATCCATTCTGATATAGATTCTTTTATTTTGTTTAATGATGAAACAAGTCCTCCAACTGATGATAAGCCTATGGCTTTAGTACAACAAGCGCACATCAATGATGAATCGGTTGCACATACCCATGAGACTGTTACAACAGCCAATGCAACCAGCACACAAGAAAAACCTCCCGAAACACAAGACTCGGGTCTGCCCAATCCTAAAATGACTGAAACTCTTAATACTAACCACAAGCAAGAAATCACATGGTATTTAGAGTTTGATGGCTCTGTTAACAAGTTAGGAGCAGGGGCAGGAATATGGATTCACAATACACATACCAACCATGCAGAGGGTCATGCTTATAGACTGAATTTCAAATGCACCAACAACATGGCTGAGTATGAGGCACTCCTCTTAGGCCTTAAGCTGCTCAAAGCTTTAGGAGCTGCCAAAGTTTCCATTCTAAGTGACTCAGACCTAGTAATCCAACAAATGAAAGGCAAATTTGTTACCAATGGTAGAAGGCTAAGAGCTTATAGGACTGCTGCCACTGCAATACTTGATACATTCACTGAATCCAAGCTTGCCAAAATTTCAAGAAATCATAACATTCATGCTCACAGCCTAGCCACTTTCGCTAGTACATGCAAGCTTCCCTTTGAGCCAAATCACCATTTCACTGCTGAAATAAAACATAGGCCTGCTGTCCCTAACAATGTCAAATATTGGCAAGTGTTTGAGGATGATGCTCAGATCAACAATTTTCTTACCTTACAGCATGAGTTTCCAGGCCTAAACATTGATATGGATGCCATGGATGATCCCCTGCAAATAATAAACCAAATCCAGCAAACTGTAACAGCTAGAAAATTGCTACAGCCAACCATCTTTGATGAAGAAAACATAGAAGAGCTGAAACAGATGCATTTGGAGGAAATAGCCAAAACAGAGGCCGAAATCATTGATCTAAAGGACAATTTTCTCCCGGTTGGCCTCACTCCACTAGAAGACATGTTTGATGCAAATGATGTGCCCAAAAAGCCAAAAATGCAGCCTATAAACACTGCCATAGAAGAATACAACATTGGAACAGCAGAGAAGCCCAAAATGATCAAACTGTCTAAATCTTTGCCTCCTGATCAAAAACCAAAGTATGTGGATTTGTTCAAAGAATTCCAAGATGTATTTGCTTAGAGTTATGAGGACTTGAAGTCCTATGACACCTCAATTATTCAACATACCATTCCCTTAAAGCCAAATCAAAAGCCCTTGAAACAGAAACTGAGGAGAATCAATCCTGTGCTTCTCCCTTTAATTGAGAAAGAAGTGAAAAGAATGTTTGAAGCAGGTATCATAGCACCCATTAGATTTTCTGAATGGGTATCCAATCTTTTTCCCACAAGAAAGAAAACATGTGAGATTAGGCTTTGTGTAGATTTGAGAAACCTAAACCAAGTCTCCCTTAAAGACCACTACCCATTGCCCAAAATGGACCACATCCTACAAAGAGTAGTAGGGTCATCTAGAATCTCTTTGCTAGATGGCTTTTTAGGTTTTAATCAAATACGGGTTCACCTAGATGATCAAGACAAGACGGCCTTTACAACACCTTGGGGAACATTTAAATATGTGAAAATGCCTTTCGGCCTAAAGAACGCAGGTGCCACCTTTCAAAGTGCCATGGACATTGCATTTGCCAAGGAAATCCATGATTTCTTTGTTGTCTATCTTGATGATCTTACCGCTTTCTCCAAATCTGATCAAGAGCACCTAAGACATTTGAGACAAGTGTTCCTAACATGTAGGAAATATGGCATTTCCTTGAACCCCAAGAAGTCTTTATTTGGCCTTGAAGAAGGCAAATTACTTGGACATATCATTTCAAAAGACGGGATTAGAATTGATCCGGAAAGGATCCAGGCCATTCTCCAAATCCCATATCCAAGAAACATAAAAGAGCTGCAAGCATTCCTAAGAAAGATCAATTTTCTAAGGAGATTTATCCCAAATATAGCGAAGCTGATAAGACTATTGAGCAACATGTTAAAGAAGGATGCCAAGGTAAAATGGTCTCTTGAAACCAAGCAAGAATTTGAGAGTATCAAAGTTGCCTTAACTCAAGCCCCAATCCTCACAAGTCCTCAATTTGATAGGGACTTTATCATATTTTCATTTGCATTTGATAATACCATAGCTGTTGTCCTATTGCAAAAGGATGACCAAGGGAATGAAAAGCCAATTGCTTTTTTCAGCCGAGCCTTAAGAGATGCACCCCTGAAGTACTAAATCATGGAGAAGCAGGCCTATGCCCTTGTTAAAGCAATCAAAGACTTCAGAATTTACATTTTATATTCACACGTGATTGCCTATGTCCCAAATGTTGTTGTAAAAGACATATTAACCCAAGAAGGATTAGAAGGCAAAAGAGACAAGTGGATTGCTAACATTCTTGAGTATGACATAGAAATAAAACCAACCAAGCTAATAAAGGGGCAAGGTTTAGCCAAACTGATGTCCGAAACAAACTTTCAAGCCTTAGACATCAACCAACTAGACAATGAACAGGAGCTAGCGACCCACAGATCAGTGACACCTTTTTGCAATCCCCATGGTATGATAATATTTGCTTTGTATTGTTAAACCTGTGTGCTCCCCCAGGATTGTCCAGGACCAAGAAGAGATTTTTAAGAATGAAGGCTTTGAAATTTTGTGTCTTAGATGGTGCTTTATTTTGGAAGAATCATGAAGGTATATTGCTTAATTGTTTGACCATGAATGAAACTAATAATGTCATGGAAGAATTCCATGCAGGGGACTGTGGAGGACATCTATATTGGAAGTCCACTGCAGATAAAATTTTAAGGGCTGGTTTCTATTGGCCCTCTTTCTTTGCAGATATAAAGAAGTTTTCCACCTCATGCCACAATTGCCAAATCTTTGAAGGCAAAAGAAAGCTGTTGCCCTTGCCTCTTAAGCCTTTTCAACAATGGGGTCTTGACTTCATTGGAGAAATCCATCCCTCTTCCTCAGGCCAGCATAAGTGGATTCTAACTGCCACCGACTATTTCACCAAGTGGATTGAAGCCATTCCATGCAAGCAGGCCAATGACACCACCATTATCCAATTCCTTGAGTGCAATATCCTGTCTAGATTTGGCTGCCCTGAGAAGATCATCATTGACAATGCTACTGCTTTCAAATCCAAAAAGATGATCAATTTTTGCCATAAATTTCACATTACCTTAGGCCACTCTACAACCTATTACCCTCAAGGTAATGGCTTAGCCGAGTCATCTAACAAGAGCCTGATCAGTATTATCAAGAAGATCTTAGAAGAAAACAAGAAGAACTGGCATAGAAAGCTCACAAATGCCCTATGGGCAGACAGATTGTCAACCAAGAAATCCATTGGGATGAGCCCTTATGAGCTATTATATGGCATGGAGGCTAGATTTCCTTCATCACTGGGCACTCCTATTATCAAGCTACTGCAAGAGATTCAAGCTGAGCCAAATGATATACAAAGGAGGATAAAACAAACAATCCATTTGCAGCAAACAAGAGAGCAGGTCTATGACAGAGCTCGAATTATGCAAGAAAATCTCAAAAGGATGTTTGATAAGAGAACTAAGGCTGAGAATTTCTGTGTTGGCAACAAAGTTCTAAGGTGGGACTCACGAAGAGAAGTCAAGGGAAAACATGCAAAATTCGATTTCCTTTGGAGAGGGCCATTTGTTATTTCTGTTGTTCAAGGAAATAACACATATTTCCTCAAATCTGTAGAGGGCAGCACTGCTGAAGAAGGCCCTGTAAATGGCCGTATGCTGAAGCATTATCATGATCCCTTTTTTTGAACATAACGAAGCTTTGTAGGTATCTCTTTGTACATTGATATTTGTATATATCAGCACTTTTGTTTTTATTTTGTATAGACATTCTGATTGTTAGAGGAGCAGCAACAAAGTTTTTGAAGACATAGCCAATGCAAGTCCTCTATTTTTAATCTTTGTCTCTGCAGTAATCTCAGCAAAACAACAAGAGCAGTGCTGTCATATCACAGTGATTTATGTTAAAGAGAAGCTGTTTGCAGCTTGTAGTCTTCAACTCAACAGTATCAAAAAGAAAGGAGGATTTTCAGTTTACTTCAGCACCCTTTCAAAGACAAGAAAAGAAGAGCTCCAGTTTTATTCCCTTTTTGTGTTTATTTCACAAGGCAATTCTCAAGCAAAAGTGTATGCAATATCAAGCATGCAGAAGAAAGCAGGCGATGCTTTATTTTTCACAGTGTTTCAGTTAAGGAGGAGAGCTGCATTCAGAAGTTAAATTTCTAGTCATTCAACAGTTAGCACGGAAGAGATTTTCAATTAACAACAACTACAGAGGATCAAGGAATTCTGACCTACTGTTCTTGGCTTGTCACAAGGAAAATCCATCCCCAAGTGGAGCCACTGTTAGCCTCCTGCTGCAGCAGGTTAATCATCTTTCATGATCGACATTTTTTACATGCCAAATATGTCGTACTATGCATGCTGCAATGCTCCATATTTGCTACAGATGACCAGAGAGGTATCCATGAAGGTGTGCCAGTTTTAATGCTATTGCTTTGTTCCAGTTTTGATAAGTAATCCATTTTGATCAGTTTTCATTTATGGGTAGGCCAAACAGCTTAATCTTGGCCTCCCTAGGTTTCAATTTCTTGTTGTAGAATATAGAGAATAAATATCTGTCCAAAGAGCTTAATCTTGGCATATTTGTAGATAGGTAGAGAAAGAAGGGTGCTCAACAGCTTAATCTGAGCCCCTGGATGCAATAAGTGTAGTTGTAGATAGGAGGACAGCAAGAAGAAAAGAACAAAAAGCTAGGTATGCTAGTTCAAGTGCACCCAAACCAAAAAGAAGAGAAAATGCTAGGTGAATAGGCCGGGTAGGTAGCTTTGTGGTTGCAGAATCATGGCTTGTGATCCATTTCATATTGTCAAGTGTTATATCTATCATACCACAAGTTGAAGGTGATTTTTCAGTTGGAGGACTTCAAGAAATGCATGTCTAACTTCCCCTTCTCCCTCTTTCCAAGATCACTCACTAACTTCCCCTAAAGAGGTGAAGATCTGCTTGATACCTCTTAGATTCATCATTCTCCATATCATCTGCCTTGGTGAAGATCTGCTTCACTAAAGGAATGTTCACACTTCTTCTATCAGGCATTTTCCCCCATTGATAGCCCAAGACTTCATTCTCAGTGCTTTGTCTCATCATTATCACATTAACTATTAACTCTATTATGTAACTCCCTATCTCTTTTCCCTTCCCCTACTAAAACAATCTCTATAACTCCCCTATATACTTATTCCCACCCCTTGGTTGAAAAATAACCATAAGTACACTTGGGAATTGCTAAGTTTACCTGAAACTAAGCAAGAGCCCTCACTTCCCCCCTCAAACCATCTTCCAAATGCATTATGACCCCTTCCTATGCATAGAATCCCTCCTTTTACCTATGTAAACCCTCCATTTTCCATGTTTTAAATTTTTTTCAAGGCTCAAAACCCTCTCACCATGCTTCGGACCCCTTCCGATGCATTAACAACCTTCCTCCGATTTCATTTTACCCTCTTCAAAGGCAAAAAACCCTTCCGATGCTTTATAGCCCCCTTCTATACATATAAACCCTCCTCCGATGGATTCCCCCCCCCTCCGATGCGATATCGCTGTCGGAGGTAATAACAGTGCTGGCCTATATATGTATGCCCCCATTCCTTTTTGCCCTGATGCGATATCGCTATCGGAGGCTTCCTCCATAATATTTTCCCATATATCCCGCATATACTCTTTTTTATCGCAACTCCCCTTTTTTTTTTCGTTTAAACTCAAGTTTTTTATAAAACTTAAGTCATAACGTAAAAACCCGCATTTTTCAACAATATCGCATTGCAGCCGTCCATCGCTCCCGCTTAGATCAACGGCCCAGATCTTGTCGGTGATCTCCCATTTCAGCGATCGCAATTGTATAAAGTCCTGCCCCATGTCCCCGCCGATAGCGAAATGCTGATTTAATCGTGGCCGCCCATTCGGGCCCTCAGATCAACGGTCTTTATTAAGTCGCGGCCGCATATATAGCATTGCTTATTCCGGAGCCAAAGTATTAATAAAATGCAGCATATAAAATTATCGGGTCCAAGAGGAGGCCTTTGTACAGCGAAATGGGAAAGCTCCGATATTCCGGAGCCGAAAAGTTATAAAGGGCAGTTTTAAGGGATTTCGGGTCCGCAAACCAAATTCTTGTAAATCCGTCGATATGACATCACCGATGGGCCGGATGTGATTCCAAATAAAAGGAAGGCCCTATAGCATATCGGGTCTGCACGGTTTCAGCGATTGTTTATGTGCCACCCCCTGGTCCGCCCTGATGCGATATTGCGATGAGATTTGGGCCGTTAGATAGGCCCACGCCGAATCCAACGGCCAGGATTTAATGATTGCTACAGTGTCCACTTAAGCGCCAAATTTTCACAATTTCGCAGTGTTTTGAGAGCATTTTCATATTATGATAAAATGTCCATTGTTCAAGGTTTGTGTGCAGCGCTCCCGCCCGCCACCACCACTAAGGGAAATCATACATCCTTAAGCCATTTAGGATCGCTCCAAGCCCGGTTTTGCTCCAGGGGGCCAGTCTCGGCCTCGACATAGTTGGAAACACTTTTTCCTCCTATTTGCACCATTTTTCAAAAAGTTTAAGGCTAGTTTTGATCGGCCAGAGCGCTGATTGCACCCAAAGGCCATGGAGGACATCAGCAGCAGTTATTTTTGCATTAAAAGGCAGAAGGGGGTGATGGGACAGTTTAAAGAGTATCAGTAGTGAGAAAAGGCCTAGATTTAGTGCCAAAGTGTATCAGGATGCGGCAAAGAGTATCAGTCCAGTTTTTCAAAGCAGATGAAAGCAAAGCAAGCCCAACAAAGTCAACAAAGCATCATTCAGCCATTAAGGCTCACCAACACTTCTTTTGTTGCTTTAAAAGCCGCCTAAAGGCATAGATGAAGGCTTTCAAGACAGAGTTATTGCAGAGACATTGTTCCCAGTCATATTTTTGGAGCAGCGCTGCTTCCTTAATTGCGCAGTTATCACACAGAGGACAGCGTTGTGGAGCACTGGAAAGGTATGTTTTTGACAAACAACTTAGTGAATTTTCAGTAACAATTGTAACCCTTTCTGCATAATGAACTTAAAGGATAAATAATTTTAATAGAATGTGTGAGAATTAGTATGGAAAGCGTAATCGCTGATAATTGTCATTTTTCTATGCAGGAAAAGGTGGAAACGAAGGTCTGCCGTCCAAAAGGGAAAGACAAAGGAGGAATAACTGTTGTCCCTCTAGAAGGAAACCAGATGCAAACGAGATCGAACAGATCGAAGCAGAATGACCCAGGGAAGAAAGAAGGGTTACCAATTTGGCGGAACAGGGAAAGAAAAGCAAAGGATTAACGGCTTGGCGAATCCCTCAGGATCTTTGATCCCGAGGGATCGCTGTTTTGCTTATTTTTGTTACATAGATACCTCCGCCGCTGCTTTTATAAAAAGGAACAACACCGTTGAGCAAAAGGAGTTTTTTATGTAATCTTAAGTTTTAGACTACACTGAGTCTTGGTTTGCTGTACGTTTGTCGATGCATTAATATAAAAGACTTGGTGTTTATTTCATCCCTGCGTCTAGAGTAATCTAAGGCGGTGTACCGTTGGAAGCTAAGGGCCGGCTCCGAAGAACACTTGCTTTTGTATCATTATAATTTGATTTCTGTGTGATTTTCTTGTCTTTATAGCTAGGTAATCTGACATGTTTTTCATATGTTATTCCATGCTTTGTTACGATTAATTCATTGATGGTTTCTTCAAGAAATTTATGTAGTGACTTTGTATTGTATGAGTGAATCTTTTCAAAGTTGATTGCATGTTATCAGTCCAAGCCAACTATTTCTGTTACAGATCCTTTATATTGAATATTGTTGTATTGGATTCATTGGAAATCTCAATTATTGGAATCCGGAAGTAATGTTATTCTATTTGGAAACATAGTCATATTCTCTTTAATCATCAGATTGCTATATTAGCGTGTTGTGTATATATGGTTGATGATTGCCATTCCATAATTCATCTGTGAGTGTTGTTCCATAAAGTACATTCCATTGAAGTTGCCTGAAGAGAGGAGATTGCTATTTGATTACAGAGTGTGAGTTTGGTTTAATAGAACAATTTTAGTTCGGACTCGCGAGGCTTAGTTCATTTATTGTTGTTCCATTTACTACTGTTCCATTTCATATTTGTTGTTCCATTTCCTGTTTGTTGTTCCATTTTACTTTCTACCGTTCCATTTACTTGCAATTGCTGCTTTGGTGTGAGAGAAGGTCTAAGGCTGTAGAGAGCCTCAGCTGTCACTGCCTAGCTCCCAGACCTATGGTCCATGCTCTAATTTCCTTTCCATCAGTTTCTAGAGGGATGGGTTATCGCTTCCGCACCCTTGACTGATAAGCTGCCTTGTGTGATTTTATTCCTTTAAGTATTTTAGTCGTAGTTTAGCATTAGTTTACTCTTGTATTTTCTGGACACTGTACTACTAAGCATTACTCTGACGAATAGCCTCAGATTGAGATACACTTTGCAATAACAAAGTGTTCCCGGATTGACTTTTTAATGTGGTATAACTAGAGGTGAAAGAGACCCTTGTTACAACTCTACATTTTGGCGCCGTTTCCGGGGAAAGAGTATAGCCATTTTTCTTTTACAGAGTAGTGTACGAGTCTGCTAGGGGAGAGTTGGATTTTAAAAACGGAAGGTAAGAACCTGCGTACGGAGCATGTAAAAGCCCTGCTCCACCATCCGCTTTCCTGGCAGAATTCTGGGTTGAATAGGATCTGGTAGTTTATAGAGTGCATGACTAAGCAGAAAAAGCCAGAAAAAATTATCAAACCTCCATTCAAACCCGAAAAAGCCAAAGGGCCGGTGACCCTTGGCCGAACAACCTTCATAGACGAAATCTATAAGAAAATTGAATCTCAGCCATCAGTAGGGCTCAGGAAAACCAATTCTAAACAGCCTACTAGTTCCCTTCAGGCCGCAGGATCACCATCTGTAGCCTTCGCTGAGGTGCATAGTCAGACTGATGAACAGGACTTTCAAGAAATTGAAAATTCTATTCCAGAACGACTGCAGGAAGGGAATCTAAGCAATCTTTGTGAAGGACAAGGGGAAATAGGGGAAGTTGAAGAGCCAAGATCTCCTCCTAGGATAATTCAGTCATTAAATAGCTCAGATAAAGGGAGCGCTGCAAAAATCATTGTTGAGGGGATTCAATCTCCTCAAACGGCAGGAATTTTTATTATTCCGGACAAAGGAAGTGCTATTAAAACAATCCCTGTCAAGGCCGTTCCTTCTCAGCCTAGGAATACCCTCCTAGAAATTCCGGAAGGTTATTGGCACATATTCGACCCTATGGCGCAGAATCAGCCAAATACTCAAACTTCTACATTACAATATCCCATAGTGGATTCCGCAGCAAATGCTCCTATGAAAGAAATTCCTCTTCAATACATCCCTACATTTCACGGACTTACATCAGAGGACCCTGATGCATTCTTATTTGAATTTGATGTGTTATGCAGGGGATATGATTAGACCACTGACCCCCAGAAATTAAAACTGTTCCCCTCCACCTTGAAAGGGGCAGCTTTAAGATGGTTTATGGGTTTAGGTGGTGGAGTTATAAATAACTGGGAGCAAATGAAGGAATCTTTCCTAAAGAAATATCAAGATTACTGTAGGTCTAGAGAACTGAAAGATGAAATATTTCAGATGATAGCTAGACCAAATGAAACATTAGAAGAATATGTAGAACGTTTTCAGTATAATTTACAAAGATCTCCATATGCATCACTACCTCTGCCTGATAATGTGTTAAAAACAGCATTGATCAGAGGCATGAAGGAACAATGGATTGAAACATTAAATATCATGGGAAAAGGGGATATTTATCAAGAGAATTTTGCTGACATCATCGAATTATGTATTAGGAGCTCGAGGGGTAGCACAAGGGTAAAACCAGCAGAATATGATCGGTTTGTCAGAGATAACAAAATATCAATAGAAGGAGTAACGCGTGTAGAACTTGGGAATTTATTAAAAAAAATTAAAACTGATATTCTGGGGACATTAACTACACAACTTGATATTGTGCAGGCTAAACAGAAGCAGATGGAGGCAGAACAAAATTTGGCGATCTTCTGCCCCCGATGTAGAAGAAAATATAGCCATAAGGAATGTCCACTGGATGCAGTTCAAACATGTGCTATCTGTACAAAAGATCACCTTACTGAAAGTTGCCCCTCACTCCCTAGATTGAAGGCAGTATATAAGGAAGCGGAAGAAGAGCCAGAATCAACATACTTCATTAACCAGCATCGCGAATGGCAACCAAGGCAATCTGGTATGTTTTCAGACCCAACTTCTTCTTTTCAGCCTCCGCAGTATAATGCTCAGCAATATAGTATGTGGCAAAACCAATCTCGACCCCCATTTCCAAACTGGTCATCACAACCGTTTCCTTCTCCAAACCCATGGATGAATCATCCAAGCCAATTTGGTTGGCCGAATTTTCCTTACGCCCCATCATATTGGCACAATAGCTCATATCCTCCACAATGGACCCCCCCTACTTCACAAGGTTCACCCTGGCAGACAAACTGGCCAAAATCGACATATCAGCCAACAAGAACTATTCCGCTCCCTCAACCAACTCTGCCAGCTTTACAACAAAATCCCCAGTCTAATCTGAGACCGCAACTCCCACCCAACCCAATCCCAATCCAAATAATAGACCAGTCCAATCCCTCCAAATCATAGAATCATCAGAAATCGGACCTGATCTGAGGGAGTGCAATGATCTTCAGTTAAGATCTGGACGTATAATAGAAACAGAGGGAGATAAAACAGTTCACATTGAAGATCAGTTACCAACAGAACAGTCGTTACAACAAGAGGGTGTAAATAAGGAGCAGACTCATCAGCAAGCAAGTACATCCTCTCCTCCCTTCCCAGAACGATTAGTTATACCACGACCTGTACAATATCCTGACTTTGACATTCTAGGAGAGTTACAAAACCTGTACATAAGAATTCCTTTCCTCCAAGCCATTCAAGACATCCCTATATATGCAAAAACCATAAAAGAATTATGCATAAAAAAACCAAGGAGGAATGCAAGCACTAACCCAAGAGTCCAAGTAGTCGATACCTTATCTGACCTGTTATCAGGAACACCCATTAAATATGAAGATCCAGGAAATCCAATCGTAACTGTTCAAATCTATGGTCAGACCCTAACTAATGCTTTAGTTGATCTAGGAGCTGCAATTAATATTTTGACAACTTCTACTTGCCAAAAGCTTGGCATTACATCGGTAGAACCCACTTCTACTTTGTTAGAATTGGCCGACCGATCTGTAGTTCGACCAGAAGGTACTCTATACGATGTCATGGTCTCTATAGATTCCTGGGAATACCCAACCGATTTCCGGTAATTAATCCAAAAACCCTACTGGATGGTCACCCGCTAATTTTAGGTAGACCTTGGCTTGCTACCGCCGATGCTTACATTGGTTGCTGGCAGGGAAACATGACCATAAACAGATGACCAGATATTAAAAATCTAGTCCTATACCCTCCAGCACAGCCATGTCTGTCAATGATAAAAACTAACCAGCACCTTGTATCATATCTTACTGACAATATCAGATCACCATTGACTATACAGAAGGCCCTGGACTTTAAAGACCAAACAGAAGACGATGCTATCAATAACTTCATTAGTCAAACTGAATCTAGACCTCACACACAGTGTTTCATGATAGAAGCAGCATTCGATAGTGAACTAGAAGAAGATCCTTTGAAAGACACACATGACCAAACGATACCTGTGACTTCTGTTGCCAATAGTAAAGTAGTGAAAATTGAACCGGGAAAAACTCTAAATATCAATGCCAACCTTACACCGGACCAAGAAATAAAACTCATCCATCTGTTACGGAAATATCAAGAAGCATTTGCGTGGGATTACCCTGATATGAAAGGGATTGATCCCCAATTGTGCACCCATCATATTTATATAGAAAAAGATGCAAGACCTGTCCGTCAACTGCAAAGAAGACTCAACCCTCATTTAAAAGATGTTGTAAAAGCTGAACTTCAGAAACTTTTAGATGTTAATTTTATTTACCCTATTTCTGATAGTAAATGGGTCTCTCCTCTTGTGGTTGTACCCAAGAAGAATAGGAAATGGAGGATTTGTGTGGATTATAGGGAGTTAAACAAAGCCACACAAAAAGATCACTTCCCTCTCCCATTCATAGACCAAGTATTGGACACTTTAGCAGGAAAGAAATTCTTTTCTTTCCTGGATGGCTTCAGTGGATACAATCAGATTCAGATTTCCCCTGAGGACCAGGATAAGACTACCTTTACTTGTCCTTGGGGAACGTTTGCATATAGAGTTCTACCCTTTGGTCTATGTAATGCTCCTGCCACATTCCAAAGGGTTGTTCTTAGCATTTTTGCAGATTTAATAAATGATGGACATGAAGTGTACATGGATGACTTTACACCATATGGAGATGATTTTGACCCAGCTCTAGATACTCTAGAAAAATTCCTACAGCGTTGCATTGCTACCAGGCTTTGCTTAAGCCACGAAAAATGTTATATGATGATGACTGAAGGGCTTATTCTAGGACACTTTGTCTCAGCAGCCGACATGCAGGTAGATCCGGCCAAAATTAAAATTCTTTTGCTTATCCCCACCCCCACTACTCAAACAGAGGTACGCAGCTTTCTTGGATTTTCTGGGTATTATAGACGATTCATAGAACATTATTCACACATTGCTGCACCTCTATATGCACTAACTGGTAATGTTGATTTCATGTGGACAGAAAAATGTGACTGCACTTTCCAGGAATTAAAGAAGCTTGTATCAACAGCTCCAATCCTTCGAGGATCAGACTGGAATTTACCATTCCAAATCTCGTCTGATGCATCAGATACAGCAATCGGTGCAGTCCTTGGGCAAGAAGAGGATAAAAAACCATACGCTATTTATTATATCAGCAAAAATTTATCCCCTGCTGAATTGAATTACACTGTCACTGAGAAAGAATTCCTCGCTGTGATACATGCTATCAATAAGTTTAGACATTATATTACAGGCTATCCCATTGTTTTATATACAGATCATTCTGCTATTAAATATTTAGCAAATAAGCCTGTTACAAATGCTAGAATAACTAGATGGTTGATCTTATTGCAGGAGTTCGATATCACAATCAAGGATCGACCTGGCAAGGAAAACCCTGTAGCTTATTTTCTCTCTCGAATACCAAAATCAATTGAGGCAGCAGCAGTGGAAGACCAATTTCCGGATGAGCACCTGTTTGCCATTGCTGTTCAAACACCCTGGTATGCTGATGTTGCCAATTACCTTGCAGTAGGTAAGCTACCAAAACACTTAACCCCTAATGAACTTAAGCAGATTGTTCAGAAGAGCACTCGATTTTCGTGGATTGGGGGTCATTTGTTCCACACAGGGGCAAACATGAAAATTAGGAGATGTATTCGAAAAGATGAAATTTTCGACATCTTAAAAGCCTGTCATGGCGGACCATGTGGGGGACACTTTGCTGAAAAAAGAACAGCACATAAAGTATTGCAGACAGGATACTACTGGCCTACAATTTTTAAGGATGCAAAGAAGTTTGTCCAAGCTTGTGACAGCTGCCAGCGAGCAGGACGACCTGGGCAAGCCGATGAAATGCCTTTGAGGCCACAATTAGTCATTGAACCATTCGAACGATGGGATCTTGATTTCGTTGGACGCATCAACCCATCATCAAACCAGAGATCATATATCTTGGTAGCCACAGAATATGTCACTAAATGGGTTGAGGCCGAAGCGTTACCTAGAGCTACAGAAGATTTTGTAATACAGTTCCTGTTCCATTTGTTTGTACGTTATGGCCTTCCGAGAGAAATAACTACAGATGGAGGACCACAATTTTCCGGAAACAAATTAGCTGCAACACTTAACAATTATCACGTCCAACATAAAATTACTACCCCATATCACCCGCAGGCGAATGGGCAAGTAGAAAGTAGCAATAAGGTAATAGAATAAATTTTAACAAAAACCATTGCTTCACATAGGGGTGATTGGGCCGCCCGACTACCTGAAGCACTCTGGGCTTATAGAACCACATGGAGAAGTACCACCGGTTATTCACCCTATCAATTAGTGTTTGGAAAACAACCTATTTTCCCCATAGAATTCGAAATCCAAACGTTGCGAACTGAACATGAAGTTGGCCTAGATTTAAGTGAGGCACAAATTAATTGATTACAGCAGATTAATGAATTGGACGAAATAAGGCTCTCTGCATTACAAAATATAGCACTCATTCAACAACAGTGAGCTAAATGGCATGATGCACTTATCAAGAGCAAAGTCTTTCACGAAGGGGACTGGGCTCTGTTATATGACTCTCGGTTTCAGGACTTCCCGGGGAAACTGCAGACTCGTTGGTTGGGACCATACGAAATCAAGAAAGTACATGATAATGGAACCCTTACTCTGATCACAATCGACGGTTCTAGATATGCATTCAAGGTAAATGGCCACCGAGTTCGTCTCTATCACAGGCCACTCACTCGGGAATCCTTCTGTCAGCAGCTACGTCAAGAAACTGATATGGAAATTTTAGGAGAGGAAGTAAAATCTTCCTCACTTATAATTCAGTAAGGAATGCATTTTTTCCATAACTTGTACATAAGTTCTTGTATATACGTTTTCTTCACATTTCTTTAATCTTTCTTTTTTTAAATTTTTATTTTTACATTCAGCGTGTCTTTGTTGTTCCTTTTCAAAAGGAACAACATTTGCTTGTTTTTTTGTTTTTGTTGTTCCTTTTCAAAAGGAACAACATTTGTGAGTTTTTGCTATTCCTTTTCAAAAGGAACAACATTTGTGATTTTTTGCTGTTCCTTTTCAAAAGGAACAACATTTGTGAGTTCTTGCTATTCCTTTTGAAAAGGAACAACATTTGTGAGTTCTTGTTGTTCCTTTTCAAAAGGAACAACATTTGTGAGTTCTTGTTGTTCCTCTTCAAAAGGAACAACATTTGTGAGTTCTTGCTGTTCCTTTTCAAAAGGAACAACATTTGTGAGCTTTTGTTGTTCCTTTTCAAAAGGAACAACATTTATGAAGTTTTTGCTGTTCCTTTTCAAAAGGAACAACATTTGTGAGTTTTTGTTGTTCCTTTTCAAAAGGAACAACATTTGAGAGCTTTTGTTGTTCCTTTTTCAAAGGAGATAGCACTCATGATCTTCGGCTGTTCCTTCTCAAAGAACGACATCTCAACTATTTGTTTTGCATGGATTCTGCTCTCTCGTTCCTTTTTTCAAAAAGAACACCATAGCCATGTTTTTGATCTCTGTGATGATTCATATTGAGGATGCTTTTAGCTATGTTCTCTCCAGTATTCAAGATACAGCTATGCACTTATGCAATGAACATAAATTACGACATACCGAAGTCAGCAGATCATAAGATCGCTATCTTTATAGAGCCTAGTATTGATAAAAGGATAGGAGGAGGGACATACTTACCTCTCATCTCTGTTGTCATTGACTTATTCCCATTGTTTTGGTTGGTTATCTTTATCATGGCGATTTCCTTAAAAAGTTTCTTTGATTATTACTTAGGGATAAGAGCAGAGGATTCATATCTTCCTGTTGGGATAATAAGACTTCTTCCACCATTCCCACTCTTAAGGAGTGATGAACCATTCTTATGTGTAAATAAATAAGAAAAAAGTGTTTTGCAAAAAGAAAAAAATGAATATGGATTGTCAAATGCAGGATAGGGGGTCTCATCACGAGCCAGCCTGACCTGATCATCAGGATGGAAGCGAAGTGGCATTCCCAGTATGGCCACCACACCAGGGATATGGTCCAAAAGGTACACTAAATAAACAAACCTTGGAACAGGGGGTCTCATCACGAGCCGGCCTGTCCACGTTTCACACCTTCCTTGTGAATGGCATTATGGCTACCTTGTTACCAAGCCAGCATAATGGCCTGCATTTCGACAAAATATTTTTCAAAATACACATAAAGGATCATGGTTCCGAGGGTGAAATAAACAACTCTGCCAAGGTTATGAACACCTGACGGCAGCAGAGCTCTGTTAATGGTATCGAAGTCATAATGGCTACACCAATAGGTATGATATTAATACCTCTTTGTCTCTTATATCCTATAAATAATTCATATTTTATGTCCCAATGAATATATCGCATGAACACTCATTACCACCAATCATGGCAAGGGAACTGACAATGACCTCTGGAGACTTCGTACGATTAATAGACGTCCCATCCCCCGGCCTCGCAGCATATTACGCAGGCTCTTATGTAAAACACGATCCACCTTTTTGCCTCGATTTCGGTATTTCGTTGTCCATCTAAAATATGGCGTAATTTTATATGATATTCCTTTATGACTGGTTACACGATGGCTGCTGCTCCTCTATTTGACGACTGGGGCAGCCTATCACATCGCGGGGGGGGGGGAAGGTAATCTCATTACTCCACGAGTTACATGTCAGCACACCATTCGGGGTAAATAGTGTACGAAGGTATGGCATGGTTTAACGGTATGATAAGTCTATTTTATGCAAAGTTGCCATCCACAATCGATTTTTGTTGCATACTCTGTTTTTTTCGCGACGATCACCTTCTCTGCGTCTCAAAACATCACAGGCAGTTGCTGTTCCATTGGAAATCCTTAGTGGAACCATGGGAGGAAAGGCAATCCGAAGCGAACCTCAGGAATTGGCAGTCTCTGCTGCTACCCGGGAGATCCTGGAAAAGGCTGGATGGCTGAATTATTTCAGTCGCCTACAAGAATCAAACGAGACAGTGGCGTTGGAATTTCTGCAAAACTTGCAGGAGGACTACTCCATAGTAAGAGAAAGGCGGATAGCAGTCACTGATGATGTAATTGCAGAAGTCTCAGGACTACCAGCCACCGGACCTGTATGGACGCTAAGGAAAGAAAGACTACAAAAGATTATGGAGATTTTCTAGGATGAAGGCCAAAGCTTGACAGTGAAGGGGAAGGGAGTTATGCCGGCAACATTAGGAGAACCCTGGACCGAATTAGCAAAGATAGTACAGAGCTACATTACTTGCGAAGGAAGGAAAGATGTGGTAAGACCACGTCATCTTAAACTCTTAGCTGTTTTGAAAGAAAAATGTTCTGTAAATCTACCTGCACTTTTAAATTCACTATTGCATGATGCGGCCCGAAACCTGAAAGCGGCACAACACATAGAAACAGTTGTTAGCCACCATGGATTGATTCGATTAATAGTGAGCCATAGTCTCACTCAACAGCAGAGCAGCTGGGAGGAGCTCATTGCATTGATTAAAGGGGGATTGGCTGCACCATCCCCAAAACCTAAACATTCCTCTAGCACACCGGAACGATCACAGAAACACAGAGAATTGGCAGCAGAAAAATGTGTAGCTCCAAAACGAAAGCATTCTTCAAGTACACCGGAGCGACCAGAAAAACACAGAGAATTGGTAGCAGAAAAACCTATTGCTTGTACACCTGAACAACCTGAGAAACCAAGAAAATCAGCCCGGCTAGCTCGAATACGGGGGAGGTTGGAAAAGATTCGGGAAAGCACCAGCCAACCAATTGAGATTATAGATGAACCTCCAGAGCCAGAAGGAGGACCTTCCGAAGAAAATGCTGGACATTATGGGGGCGAGGCTGAGCAAGCCGGAGAAGGAGGTGAGGAGGGAGAAGTGCACTCCGAAACAGAAACAGAAGCTAAACACTCCAAGGCAGTCACTGAGCAGGACAATAAGGAGGAGGAAGTAGTACAGCCAGAGAGCAACCCGCTGCGAGATCCTGTGGGCGAAGATGAATTGGCCGCAATCCTGGCCAATATGGGGGAATATGGCCAACCCTCCAGCCCAGCAGGTCCTCCCGATGCACCCCTAGAGGAAGACATACCTGAGAATTTACATGTAGAAAAGGAAGGGGAAGAAAACCCGCCCATTCATGAGGAAGAAATAAGGGACACCAACCGGGAACAATCTGTTCCCAAGGCACCAGAAGAAATTCTAGACAGAGTAGGAGCAGATTTAAGGGCCAGTCGTAAGCCCTCTGCTGAGGCAAGGGAAATCAAGAAATTAAGGAGAAAACAGCAGAGGCTGCTGAGCACTATAGCCTGGCTCCAACAGCAAATTCGGATTCTGAAAGCCAGTCTGAGGATACAAAGGACCACAAGAAAAAGAAAAAGGACCACTGCAGCAAAATCCCGTAGGACAAGAAGACGAAGGACTTACAGCCGCCCTGTTGGTCAAAACCCTGCTGGAAGACCTACTGTTGTTCCAAATGACGTTGAAGAACAGACTGTTGTTCCAAACGATGTTGAAGAACAGACTGTTGTTCCAATTGACACTGAAGAACAGACGGTCGTTCCAAACGACGTTGAGGAACAGACTGCTGTTCCAATTGACAGTGAAGAACGGATTACCGTTCCAATTGAGACAGAGGGACAGGATGATGTTCCATTGACAGGGGAACCACAACAACCTTTCATCCGTGTTAAGAAAGAAAAAGAGAATAAAGAGATCCAAACAGAGGCACCACCCTTAGGGGTAATTCGGGTTCTGAACTCCAAACAGTATAACAAAAAGGTTCAGGTAAAACTCCCGGCCTCTACAGCTTTATGGAAAAAGGATCCAAAAACAAGAACCTTGCACAATATGATGAAGCAAGCTCAGCAAGAAACTGAACAGCTGAGAGAACAAACAGTCCCCTGGGAGAAATATGAAGAGTTGCAACAGCAACTTCGGGATATGAGTCAGTCCGAGAGCCAGGCCTTCGAAGGCTGGCAAAAGGAGCAAGAAAAGGTTGCCAAGGTAACTCGTCAATTAGATATTGTTGTTAGGCAGATGGACACTGTGTGTTCTTTGTATAATGACGTTCTGGCCTGTAGGGCCCCTGCTAAAAGCTATGCTTTATTTTTGCTTGAACGATATTTACGATTAAAGATAAAAGCTGTCAGGGCAGGTGCCCCTATACAAATCAATACTGTTAATGATTTTATAGATTGTTGCAAGCATTATGGAATTAAGGTTCAAAGATTATTGTGTGAATTTTACTTGCATAACCTCGTGCTAGACCAGGAAATTGATTTAAATCCTGGCCGTTTTGTTGGGGACATACAATTGCAAGCCTTCGTTTCATTTGGGGTTAATCAGCTAAAATGGCTCAGGGCTTATAACACTTTTCAGAGACAGAAAAATAGCCTAGACTTGTGGGTAAGAGCCAAGCCTAGAGACCCAGTGTTGTTATGGAGAGCACATAGGAACCTTATGAGAACCCCGGGTGTTATGGAGACATTAGGACCCATGCACAAGGACATAATCCGACAAAGTCTGGAATATTTTCTGACTATTAAAGACCTCGCCATCGATGCTGCAAAATTCCGATACCGGACTTCTAACCCAAACATCCAGCTCAGGGAACCGTTTAAATATGAAAATTTTGAGCTAGCTTCCAGCCGATTGAACCTTTATGGTGAGCGTATTTTGCAAGCAGGGCCATCCTGGTTAGGGTATCGATTTCGTAGTCCAATCATTTGGCACCCTACACCCGGATATCAGGTCTTGTATGAAATGCCTGAAGGTCAAACAAATCAGTTCTTTGATGATCTAGTTGCTCATCATGGTTGTAGGCCTCCACACGAAGTTCCCTCTCCAGCCTATTCACTCACCGCCTTGCATGTCAACTATAATGTTTTCATGAGGGCATGAAACAGGGTAAGCAGGGGGGTGTGTGGAGCACTGGAAAGGTATGTTTTTGACGAACAACTTAGTGACTTTTCAGTAACAATTGTAACCCTTTCTGCATAATGAACTTAAAGGAATAAAGAATTTTAATAGAATGTGTGAGAATTAGTATGGAAAGCGTAATCGCTGATAATTGTCATTTTTCTATGCAGGAAAAGGTGGAAATGAAGGTCTGCCGTCCAAAAGGGAAAGACAAAGGAGGAATAACTGTTGTCCCTCTAGAAGGAAACCAGATACAAACGAGATCAAACAGATAGAAGCAGAATGACCCAGGGAAGAAAGAAGGGTTACCAATTCGGCGGAACAGGGAAACAAAAGCAAAGGATTAACGGCTTGGCGAATCCCTCAGGATCTTTGATCCCGAGGGATCGCTGTTTTGCTTATTTTTGTTACATAGATACCTCCGCCGTTACTTTTATAAAAAGGAACAACACCGTTGAGCAAAAGGACTTTTTTTATGTAATCTTAAGTTTCAGACTAAACTTTGATCATCGACTCTCACTGAGTCTTGGTTTGTTGTACGTTTGTTGATGCATTAATATAAAAGACTTGGTGTTTATTTCATCTCTGCGTCTGGAGTAATCTAAGGCGGTGTACCGTTGGAAGCTAAGGGCCCGGCTCCGAAGGACACTTGCTTTTGTATCATTATAATTTGATTTCTGTGTGATTTGCTTATCTTTATAGCTCAGTAATCTGACATGTTTTTCATATGTTATTCCATGCTCTGTTACGATTAATTCATTGATGGTTTCTTCAAGAAATTTATGTAGTGACTCTGTATTGTATGAGTGAATCTTTTCAGAGTTGATTGCATGTTATCAGTCCAAGCCAACTATTTCTGTTACAGAGCCTTTATATTGAATATTGCTGTATTGGATTCATTTGAAATCTCAATTATTGGAATTCGGAAGTAATGTTATTCTATTTGGAAACATAGTCATATTCTCTTTAATCATCAGATTGCTATATTAGCATGTTGTGTATATATGGTTGATGATTGCCGTTCCATAATTCATCTATGAGTGCTGTTCCATAAAGTACATTCCATTGAAGTTGCCTGAAGAGAGGAGATTGCTATTTTATTATAGAGTGTGAGTTTGGTTTAATAGAACAAGTTTAGTTCGGACTCGCGAGGCTTAGTTCATTTATTGTTGTTCCATTTACTGTTGTTCCATTTCAGATTTGTTGTTCCATTTCCTGTTTGCTATTCCATTTTACTTTCTGCCGTTCCATTTACTTGCAATTGCTGCTTTGATGTGAGAGAAGGTCTAAGGCTGTAGAGAGCCTCAGCTGTCGCTGCCTAGCTCCCAGACCTATTGTCCATGCTCTAATTTCCTTTCCATCAGTTTCTAGAGGGATGGGTTATCGCTTCCGCACCCTTGACTGATAAGCTGCCTTGTGTGATTTTATTTCTTTAAGTATTTTAGTCGTAGTTTAGCATCAGTTTACTCTTGTATTTTCTGGACACTGTACTACTAAGCATTACTCTGACGAATAGCCTCGGATTGAGATACTCTTTGCAATAACAAAGCGTTCCCGGATTGACTTATTAATGTGGCATAACTAGAGGTGAAAGAGACCCTTGTTACAGCTCTACAAGCGCGTGGCTCAAGGCACTCTTTCAGTCCATTTTTGAAGCTGCAGGACCCTGTGCAGCCCTAAAGAGCCATTTTGATGAGGCTTCTCCCTCATGTGCAGCTGTTTTAGATATTTTATTGCATTTATTTCCAGCACAACTTAGCATTAGAAGCAGTTATTGCACAGATCTCTTTGGCTCTATTTTGATAGATATTTTGAGATATTTTCTCCTTTGACACCTGTTCAAGGGATGTTTGTAAATATTTTCTATTTAAACAACCCTCTGTATTTATGTAAAGGGTTAGTTGGTCGATAACTTCCTCTAGACTTGCATTGTATTTTCTGAGAGTCTCTATAATCAAAGATCGCTGGAATGTTTGGGAGATGAACTGACTGTTGTGTTTTAATGACTGAAGAGTGACTATGGAATCCTAATGCTTCTACATAGCCCAATAAATGTTTCTTATCTCTGTTTACAGTTTATATGTTTTATGCCATCATTGTTTCACTATCTAAACAGTAGAAAGAAAGAATAGTTCAGAGCTCACTTAGTTGTATTATGTTCTCAATTTCTGTGATTTATCTATGTTTTCCTCATAATTAGTCCTGAATATGAATATTGATTTGCTCATATTTACGCTAGTTCCTTCATATATGAATGTTGTTTAGGAATCCTTGACTTCTCCTATATAAATCCTCATTCACCTTCCCTCTGTTAGCATAATGAGAGCTACTTAGTTGCCTTTCATTCACTGACCTTCGTTCCATCTTTATTCCAGCTCGATATCGTTTTATGTGTAGCTATCCTACTCTGTATTCCTCTTGTGACCAAGAAAACGCAACAGCAAGCCTAATCCACGACTCCATGCCCAATGGTTTGAACTTCTCACACTATGCATCCCAACTCTGTTTGAAAGAGTCCTCCATCCCACCAAAATCAAAACAAAACCCAAGAAAATCATAACTAGCCTAAAATCAACCCAAACCAAAGCTAAATTATATAGAGAGAGCCCTCTCTGATTGCAGGTAGGCTAGGACCTGCAGTCCAAAGATTGGTTTGTGGTTATCTCGGCCGTATCCTTTAAGGAGCTTTAAGGACAACCTGAGTGATTACAGAACCATATTGTTCTAGAGTCTTGATTTAAAATTGAAGGCACTATTATTTTAGGAACATGGAATATTTTTTTTAGGGATTTTTGCATTGGGTGACCTCCATAGCCAATATTTCCATGGTGTCAAGTTTCCCTCCTTTCTCTCGCAACTTCTATTTAAATTTCTCATTCTCCATTTATAGTTGTTACCTCATGCTTGCTTCTCTCAGCCTCAAATAATCCATATCTTCACCCATTATTTTCATTTTATCCTCCATCAAGCCTACATCCTCAACTCCCTTAGACTTTTCAATCTATATCCACCAGTGGGTGTGGCCCCTTTCCATTTCTAGCTTAAGGAGGATTGGGATTGCAAACTTGGTATGTATTATTTTCTATTGCTCATAAAAATTCTAGCAAGACCTAAGATCTAGTTGGGGATCGAGCCCTTGTAGCTCCTTTGGTCCTTCTCCTCCTTCTTGAGGTTATTTAACACTTTCTTGTAGCATTTCCTTGCTTTCCTATTGTACTTGTCTCATCTTGGCTCCTCTAATCTTTGGTTTCCCTTGTGACATTTGGTGTTGTTTTCCTTTAGCTTTGAGGGAGGTCACCTCTTCAATTTTATTTTTATCCTTATTTAATTCTCCCTCTTAGTGACTAGATGAACCCTTAATGGTGATGGGGGTAGTTGAGGAAGGTTGAGGCTTCCCTTTCTTAAGTCTACTAGTTATCCTCCTTTTGAAATACAAAGGATCTTGCTTTGGTTTCCTCTCTTTTAACTTGACTGGTGTACTTAGGACTGCCAATGTGGGAGCCACTTCTTGTTCATTGTTCCCTTCTAAAAGTCTTGTTTGGTTTTCTTGTCTCCTCCTCTTTTGAGGCATAGAAGGTTCCCAAAAGGCTTCTTTTTTTGTCTCTAGTTTTTCCCCTTCCTTCTCCTCTTGAATATCTTTCTTATTTTTCTTCCTCCTTCACCTCTTCAATATCATCTTCTACAAAACTATGATTTTGGTCTCTTCATTCTCTAGTAAATCTTAGGCGTGAGTCTCAATGAAAATTTCCTTATTCATGTCCACAAAATTTGTCCTTGACATAGGGTTTTTATATTCTCCAAAGAATCCATGACTATGAGCCTTATGAGCCTATGATTTCCAATGTAATTATGTTTCCCTTCTCTCTCCCTTTGGCTCATTTCCACTATGGATTGAAGAAGGAAGTGGGGAAAACGTAATGTGCTTGGGATAGGAAGTTCTTGTTAAAATTGGCAACTAGGGAAAAACTTCATGTGGGTCATATTATTAATGGCTGATAATATTTTTATTAGATTCCTCTCATCGATAGGTGTAGGATTGATATAAAGATCATCCGATTCTGATAAGTATTCATGGAGATATGAATTTATTTTGATTATGGAATTGTTATCAAGCCGACCTACAACTCATGTAGGTTCAGAAGCCCAACAGTTGCATCTATTCAAACACCAAAATTGTGTATAAATATAGGAGGACTTTTCCTCATTTTCCCTCACTCATCTCATCACATCTCTCTCTCTCTCTCTACTATGAAAAAAAGAGTCTCTTCTCTACTGCACAGAAAAGGGTCTCTCCCTCACACATGTGACGCCGGAAGCTGTTGAAACTGAAGCTGCAACTGTAGAAGTAAGGATTGAACTACGTGGACTAGAAGATCTCCTCATCTAAACTGCACTATAGGTTCATCTGAACCTCCTTTGAAATCCACAGCTTTTGGTGGTGGAATCAAGTCAATCCGACAGATGGTTTGCAAGATATCGACTGCCCTACTTTGAAGTCGGAAACTGCTGAAATTGAAGCTGCAATTACAAAAGTAAAGTTTGACATATGTGGACTAGAATATCTCCTCATCTAAACTTCACTGTAGGTTCATCTAAACCTCCTCTGGCAGCCACAACTTTTGGTGGTGGAATCAAGCTGATCCAATGGTCAGTTTGTGAGATATCGTCTGCCCTAGTTTGATGGTGAAGCCGTTAATGCTGATGCTGTTGATCTAGGATTTGCTACTGCTGATATAAGTCTGATTTATTGTACTATTTCTCTCTGCTAAATTATTGAATATAAAATAAGCTTTGATCAAAGAGTTTCACCACACATTGTGGGGTTTCTCCTTGGCTAGCCGCCACATCTTGTGTCTCTTGTCTTGGCTTGTTTTATGTCGATCGTTTAATGTTCTATTTTCACTTTACTTTATGGACATGTGATTGCTAATTTGTGGAATATAGTAAGGAAAAGAAGTAAATTGTTATAAGCATAGAACATACCATAACTTAACATCATATCAGATTTGAGGTGAAGACAAAGCCTGAGCAAGAACAAGAGCAATCACCGAAGAGAAGATTGGCAAGGCTATCCTAAAAGAATGATGGGGTCCTCAACACTCTTTCTTGCCAAAGACAAGCTCCATGAGAAAGCTGACTATCATGGATGGAAGATGTCTATGGATCTAACCCTTGACGATCAAGGAGTGTTGGGTCATGTGAGAGGCAATATTGTTGAGCCTCCATCAAATGCACCTCTTGCTACCAGGAACAAATGGAAGAATGGAGAAATTAAAACGAAGAAGATCATCTGGGACTCTATCGACAAGCGCTTATTGGCCTACATCTTTGAACTAGACACCTCGAAGGAAATCTATGATAGAATGGTGAGTTTATTTAAGGTTAATGATGCAAATCAAGTTTTGTTTCTTAGAAATAAGCTGAGGGAAATCAAGAAGGGTAAAGATGAGAGTATGCAAGCATACTTCTTAAGAATCACTGAGATCAAGAATGATCTCCTATCTATTGCGGGGACTATTACTGACAGAGAAATGGCACTCACAACTCTTGGAGGATTACCATACGAATGGTACGTGTTCAGGACTACTCTTCTGAATAATAATATAATTCCTGATTTCAAGGAATTAATGGCTAGATGCATTCAAGAAGAAACAAGGGTGGAAGAGAAAGAAATGCCCATGACTAAAGGTCCTCCTACTACCTTTTCATCTCATGCTAAGAAAATAAATAATTCTGGGACTAAATCAAAATGAAAGGCTAGACCTAAGGGTGGAAGAACAGGATGATGTTACATCTGCAATAAAGCAGGTCACTGTGCTAGGGAGTGCTCTGATAGAAAGGACTCACACCGGGACGATGATCAAAATCCCTCTGATGGAAATCAAATGAATGACAAATTCAATAGAAAAGGTAAGAGGAGAGCTGGGAATTAAGGAAGAGGACAACCATTCAAGAAGGCTAGAAATTCTAGGATGTATTAAATGCACTTGACCTCAAAAAGAACCTAGTGTCCATCTCGGCAATGGAAAACAAAGGCTACAAGGTAACCTTCAGTGATGGAAAGGTATGTATATGGAAAAATAATGTTAAAGATGCCTTTACTCTTGGGTATTGTGTTGATTCATTATATCAGGTCGATGGAAGTCCGCTAGGTGTCATGTCTTATGACACATCTCTTTAGTCCAAACTTTGGCATCAGAGGTTTGCCCCCCTTCTTTATAAAGCTCTACTCAGTGTAAGACAAATGGTGATAGGGATCCCCAAATTTCGAGTAGAGAAAGAAGGTTTATGTCCAGGGTGTGCCGAAGGAAATCTCAAAAGGGAACCATTCCCCTCAGTTCAAATCAAGACCTCCCATATATTACAGTTGGTTCACTCAGGCATATCTAAGGCTAGCATTAATAGGGAGACTACTACACCACATACTCCTGAGCAGAATGGTGTGGCAGAAAGGAAGAACCATACAATTATGGAAGCTATCTCTATGGGAAGATGATGTAACAATGCCTAATGTGGAGGAACCCATGGATCCTTTTATCCACCTAAGCCTTTGTCTTCTAAGAAGAGGCCTTCATGGCTTAGGGGGATACTTGATGATGCTAAAGGACATGTTGCACCCTGAGGAACCTTTCGTGAAAGTAAAAAACCTAATAGGTATCAGGGATACCTGACCATCATGAGCACGATCATACAAAATTAGCCTTCATCATTCTCAAATGTTGTCAAGCATCATGTATGGAAGGATGCTATGACTGAAGAATATGGGTCTATCATGAAGAATGATGTATGGGAAATAGTTCCCACACTGTACGAAAAGACAATTGTTACTTCAAAATGGCTTTACAAGATAAAGCTGCAGCAGATGGAAGTACAGAATAGTATAAGGCTCATTTTTTTGCTCATGGTTTCTCCTAGAAGGAAGGTATAGACTATGATATTTGCACCTATTGCTAGATATACAACCATCCGCTTGATCATAGCCCTTGTGGCTTCACAAGGATGGAACCTACATTAGATGGATGTCAAGATCGCGTTCTTGCATGGTTCGACCAAAGAAGAGGTCTATGTGGAGCAACCCGAAGGATTTGAGATTTATGATTAAAAATCTCATGTATGCAGGTTGAAGAAGGCTCTCTATGGGCTGAAGCAAGCACCCCCAGCATGGTATGAGAGAATCAATAGTTACTTGATCAAGCTCAGATTCACTAGGAGTGAAGCTGATCCTAACCTTTACCTTAAGGTTAAAGATTATAAACCTCTCATACTGGTGTTGTATGTGGATGACCTCTTTCTAACAGGTGCACTCCCTCTCATTCTCAAATGTAAGAGGTAGTTGGCTTCTAAATTTGAAATGAAGAACCAAGGACTTGAAGTGTGGTAGAAGCCAAGGGAAATTTTCCTATCTCAAGGAAAATATGTGGTGAAGATTCTGAAAAGATTTGGTATGATGGACTGCAAGCCTGCGACTACCTCGAGGATCTTAACTTTCAGAAGTTATATGGTAGTGATGTCGGACCAGATTTGGGAAATGCCTCTAAGTTTCAAAAACTCATTCGCATTGATGTTCTTGGTGAACCTTCATATGAACATATGTTTTGCAGTTAGCATTATGAGCTCATATTTGGTTGAGCCTCACTAGATTGGTGCCAATAATCTTTTGAGATGTCTTCAGGACACAATCTCTCATGGATTGAGATACATTGTTGGAAATATGAAACTACATGATTATTCAAATGCTGATTAGGTAGGTAGTGTGGAGGATCACTGGAGCACTTTTAGTGTTGTTTCTCTTTGGATTCTGCTTCGATATAAAGGATGAGCAGGAAGTAGAAGTTGGTGGCCTTGAGCACCACCGAAGCAGAGTATATTGCTGCTAGCATGGCCTCCTGTGAGGTAGTTTGGTTGCAAAAGCTCTTCAGTGAGCTATTTGGATTTACATTGGATACCATTGTGATCCTTTGTGACAACCACAGTGGAATTCCTTTGTCAGAGAATCCCGTATTTCATGATCGCTCCAGTAGATAGACATCATCTGGGATATGGTAAGTCGATGAGAAAGGAGGCTCCATCGCATTAAGATGATGTACAGGTTGATACACCTCGTCAAAGCCTTGAGGAAAGATCTAATCTGTGATTTTCCCAAACAACTTGGAGTCATCAAGAAACCCTTTTACAAGGGTCCTACATGTTGCATACATTGAGCTCTGGGAGCTCTGAGGGCTTGCGATTCTTACTAGAGCAACATACGACCACAGGGTGACTCACCTTCCCCTAGTGGTGTGAACTAGAACAAGATGATTCACTCTCTTGTGGGACAAGATGATTCGCTCTCTTGTGGAACTAGATGACTTGCTCTCCTGTGTAGGAGGATGATTAATTCTCCTGTGAGGGCTGGATTGGTGTGTTCTCCATGGTTATTGTAGTAGGATTGATGTGGTCTCCTGTGAGGACAGGATTGATTATTTCTCTTATCGAGGCATCCTACCCATGTAGTCTGGGACTCATGGGAAGTACCTCTCATTTGATCAATGAGCAGGGAAATGAATTAAGGGACCATAGTAGTACCGATGGACACATTGTTGTATCTACCATACTCCATATGCTAGGATGACCTCCATTGATTTGGGATCAATGATACTGGTTTGGGACTAGTGGTAGGAGTTGTAACATACTATGACACTGACTTCTGGTCGATTGAGACTGGTCTGGGACCAGTGGTACATACTCTGAGATTGACTTCGTGTTAGTACAGTACTGGTCTGGGACCAGTGAGAGTGGTACATACTATGATGCTGACTTCGAGTCAGTTGGGACTAGTTTGGGACCAATGGTGCACTCTTTGAGACTACTATACTAGTCTAGGACTAGTGGTAGGAGTGGTACTTACTATGAAGCTTACTTTGGGTTGGTTGAGACTAGTCTGGGACCAGTGGTACACACTCTGAGACTGACTTTGAGTCAGTGGAGGATGATACTGGTCTGGGACCAGTGGAGTTGTACTCACTATGACGCTGACTTCAGGTTGGTTGAGACTAGTCTGGAACTAGTGATACATATTCTGAAACTAACTTTGAGTTAGTATGATACATCCTCGATCATTTTTTCTTCTTCATAATTCAGACAAAAGCATAGCAGAATAGAACAACGCAAGAGTAGAGCAGAATAGAGAAGAACAATACAAATCAGTATAGGGCAGAACACGACAAAGCAAAACAAGTAGAATAGAGTAGAGCAGAGCAAGGGACAGGCTGTATAGGGCAGTGCATTTGATGGATGAATAGTAACGACCGATAGACAAATTGCAGATGAATTTCTCCCTAGTTGAGAGGGAGTGATAAATTGGAAACTAGGGAAAAACTTCATGCGGGTCATCTTATTCATGGCTGATAATATTTTTATTAGATTCCTCTTGTTGGGAGTTGTAGGATTGATATAAAGATCATCCGATTTCGATAAATATTCATGGAGATATAAATTTATTTTGATTATGGAATTATTATCAAGCTGACCTACAACTCATGTAGTCTCAGAAGCGTAACAATTTCATCTATTCAAACACCAACATTGTGTATAAATACAAGAGGAATTTTCCTCATTTCCCCTCAATCATATCATCACATCTCTCACTCTCTACTGTGCAGAAAATAGTCTCTTCTCTAGTACGCATAAAAGGGTCTCTCCCTCACATGTGAAGCGAGAAGCTGCTAAAACTGAAGCTACAATTGCAGAAGTAAATATTGACCTATGTGGACTAGAAGATCTCCTCATCTGAACTATGTTGTAGGTTCATTTGAACCTCCTTTGAAAGCCACAACTTTTGGTTGTGGAATCAAGTCAATCTGATGGACGGTTTGCAAGATATCAACTGCCCTAGTTTGAAGTCGGAAGCTGTCGAAACTGAAGCTGCAACTACAGAAGTAAAGTTTGACCTGCGTGGACTAGAAAATTTCCTCATCTGAATTATGTTGTTAGTTCACCTAAACCTCCTCTAGAAGCCGCAACTTTTGGTGGGGGAATCAAGTCGATTCGACGTTTGGTTTGTGAGATATCGTCTGCCCTAGTTTGATGATGAAGCTGATTTTTGGGCCGTTAATATGCCATTATTATTATCACTTTTGAACACTTATTCCACCCATTTCTATTATTCTTCATCATGTCATTTATAATAATTTATTATATAAATCTATTTTATGATGATTTATGCTTCTATGAATGAATATTATTTATTCTCCTTTGTTTCTAATAAATTGATGATTATGCATGATTTTATCAATGATAGTTTTAGTAAATTAGTTGTAACATTATTCACCATTTTTAGCCTCCAAGATAATTTCCAGATTGAAGATTTTATCATTAAAAGTGCCAACTCAGAAATTCGTTGGAATAAGAAGTGACGGTTTTGCGGTTGAGATTCTGAGCAAATGAAGTAGAATCGGGAAAATCCGGAACATGGGTTTTGTCCAGAATGGACCCAATTAACTTAATGAAAAATGGTTTGCCCAAATTCGGCTTGTACTGAGAGAAACGCAGGGTTCTTTGAGCACGCTTTTCTTAGATTTGTTGTTGCGACCGTCCTCCAAATCTCAGCTGCAAAGCCAAATTCGCCTTGCTCTTGTTGAAAGCTGGATGGAAATATATCTTCTTGTTGATCAATTGATTAGAGGCAAACCAATTTTGTAATAGAAATCATGTTGTACTTATCTTTATTGTAACTGCTCTCTGATCTCTCTTTATTTAAATCAGAACAGAGATCAGAGATGGAGATGATTTTGGGGATTTGAATGATGGAATTGAGGATTTAGAATTAGAGATTTAGAATTAAGAATTCATGATAGGATAGGAGGAAAAAAGGATTGTTTCAGCTTGTAAGTCTCAAAGCTACTGATGTTGTAAGGATTTTACCATTTAATGATTAATACCTAATTTGGGAGTTGTTGTTCATTCTTTTCATCTGAAGTAGCCCAGCAGCATCCGCTGGCGGCTAAGGGCCCAGCCTCTGGTGGAGTACGATGCTGCTGTGTATCATATCTTTACAATTGCTATTGTGTGATGGTTTGATTTATTTCCTATTCTTTTGAATTGCATTATTTTACAGTTTCATGTTTTTATAGTGTGCTGTTAGAATATTTTATGGAATTGTTTTATTGCACAAGTTGAGATTGAATCGCGTGGCTATTCTTCTCCATTAACAGAGATTATTATCCTTTTCAACTTATATTGTTATGCTGTTCATTTCAAATGTAAAGCTTCGCTGTTCATTTCAGATTGTTGGTTATTCGATTCCACTAATCAGAGTTTGCTGTTCAGATTTATTAAATATGATTCGTTGTCTAATTCCTTTAATTATAAGTTTGCTGTCCATTTACTTCGTTGTTCAGTTTGGTTGATTAATTGCAAGAGTTTTCTTTTAAAAGAGTTTTCCTAGTTTACTTTCAAAGGCAGCTTTAGTTCAATTTCGATTTCCTTTTGATTGCTTTAAAGCAGGACTGTCAACTGTAGAGAACATTGGTTATTGCTTCCTCGTTCCCAGATTGATTATCTTGTTCCGGTTTGATTTCAATTACATCAATATCCAGAGGAATGAGCTATTTCTACTGTATCCTCAATTGATGGTTGTTTGAGTGAATGATTTAGTTTAAGAACATTTCAGTTTCTTGCTATTCCATTTCTTAATTGTTGTTCCATTTCTTATCTGTCGTTCCATTTCTTGTTATTCGCATTATCTTTGCTTTGGTGTGAAGAACGATCTAAAACTGTAGCGGGCATTGGCATTTGCTGTCTAGTCCCCAGATTGATGATATGTTCCTTGATTACTTTTGGTTACATCAGTTTCCAAAGGGATGATTTATTGCTACTGGACCCTTGATTGATACATTGCTTATTTTTCCGAATGCATGATTTAAGTCTTAAAGTGCTTTGTTGTAAGTAGATTTTATTTCCAGCTTTCAATTACTTTTGGATTTTGAGCACTATACTGCAAAACATTACTCTTGAGTAAATAGCCACCTCAGACTGAGTACACTCTTGAAATAAAAAGTCGTCCCTGGGTTGATAATTAATGTGAAGGTAATTAGGAGTTCAAAAGACACCTTTTTATCGCTCCACATTTTGGCGCCGTTGCCGGGGAGAGTGTAGCCATTTCTAAAGAGTAGTGTGAATCTGATGAGTGCCTGCTAGGGAAGAGTTGGATCTTAAAAACAAAAGGCAAGAACCTGCGTGCGGAGCATGTAAAAGCCCTGCTCCACTGTCCACTTTCCTAACAGATTTGTTATTGCTTTGTTGGGTAGAAATAGATGTTTGAATTTTTGTGTGAATGAATTAAAAGAAAAAAATAGAAATTTTGAAAAACAAATCTCATGATTTCTCTCAAGTGGTGATGTAAGCACCACCCATTTCACTAATCGATTGACAGGAACATTTGAAGAAGGGGCCTCGAAGAAACACATGAAGAACATCTTCTATTATGGTAAGAAATGGATCACATTTTTACTTTTGAATTTCCTATCAAAGATCTAGAAGGAGTGACACAAATGTACATAATTCCCCCATTATCTCTACGAAATTTTCATGGCTTGACAAATGAAGATCCAGATACATTCTTATTTGAGTTCGAGATACTTTGTAGAGGATATGATTATTGTACTAGTGATCAAAGATTGAAAGTGTTTCCTCTTACTCTAAAAGGAGCAGCTCTCCTATGGTTCATGAGCCTAGGTGGGAATTGCATCCAAACATGGGAGGACATGAAGAACATATTCTTGAAGAAGTACCAAGACTATTGCAAATCCAATGAAGATATTTTCGATATGATACAAGGGTAAGATGAAAGTTTGGAGGATTATGTAGATCGATTTCATTATAACCTTCAAAAATCAAAGCATAAGCATTTGGAAAAAGAGATCTTAAAAACACTCCTTCTTAAAGGAATCAAAGAAGAATTTTTAGAGCTCTTAAATTTGATAGGAAAAGGTGATGTTTTTCAGTTATCATATGATGATGTTTGTGAATTGTGCATAAGGTATTCAAGAGGAATCTCCAAGGCTGGTAAGAATCCTAGAGATATTTGTTCTTTGTTTTCCAAATCTGCTATAAGAACAGGAGACATAAGAGCTGAAATCAATAATTTACTTGAACATTTTAAAGTTGATTTTATTAGCTCTCTAAGTTCAAAATTGAATGCTTTGCAGGTTCATAAAAATGAAGAATTTGATGAAGTGTTTTGCCCTCATGACCGAAAGGAGCAGTCCATAGATAGTTGTTCTTCCTTATCTAGGATGGAAGTAGCATATCAAAGAGATGAGGAAGATGAACAAAGTCAAAACCATGGAAATCATGGCCTATAGGTATGGTTCAAAACACTTCCTCTTCATTCTCTTACTTGCATAATCCATTATGGAATACTAATGTGTTAGGGCAGCCATGTCAATTTCAATATAACCACCAATCTTGTTTACAAGTTGGGCATGGTTCATCTTATGATGGCATGACTACTCTCCCTCATCTTGTAGCACAAACATATTCTCCATATTTTTCACCAGCTCTTCCACAACATCATGCTTGCATACCAAATTCATCCACTCAACCCAATCAACCACATCATCACAATGCTCCATTCCTTACACATTTTCCTGCTCAACTGATTCCACACCCTCACCATAATAAACCAGTACAACATGCTTACAATGTTGAACTGCCAAATTTACCCACCCTTCCCACCCATTCTATCTCACATGCGCCATTAGAGAAAACTTATAATGAGATTCAGAATGTTTCAAATTCAAAAATTGTAGAAGCTATGGAAGAAAATGAGGTTTCTTATAGTATGTATCAACAAGCTATTTTAAAATCTCAAGAACTTCATGATCTGATGGATATGAGAAATCAAGAAAGTAAAGGATACATTGAAAATTGGTTTCACTCCATCATTTGTTTGAAATATCACTTTATGCTTCAACAATTTTTGATACCATTTTTTGAAGGGAAGTTGGCTTCTCATACCCTAATATCCATTAACATGCATTTTTCAAATTTGGGTATGTGCATACATGAAGCCCTATTTCGAAAATGGTTCCATTGGAAGTAATCCTATATGTAGTCATATTCATTTTTCAAATCAAAATAGGTTAGTGTAGAAAATAAAATAAATAAGGGAATAAATAAATGCATTTTGTTTTTTTTTTTTGTAAAACTAGTTGTTTCTTTTGTTGCAACACGCTATTGAAATCAATATCGATGATAAATGTTTCAATTCATTTGTGTATGTAGATGAATTATAATGGAAATAATAGTTCTACAAACACTTATATTCATTTTTATCATCAATATGAAAAAATGGTTGAATATCATTTTTTTCGCTTGCGGGCTTGATAAGATTTCTGGAAAAACAGTCGGGACAGTCATGTTTTGAGGGACCAAAAGAGAATATTTTTAAAACCTATTTCTACCCTAGGTAGCACTTAATGTCTACTTCCTAACCCAATTTGAACCACTCAATTTGGATTTGAAACGAAAAATTCAGAGCCAAAACATTGACCGGATGTCTAGCGGGCAGCTCAGGAACAGAGTTGGGACAGTCCGTTTTTGGAGGCCTAAATGAATGAATTTTTAAAACTTATTTCTATAGTAGATTTCCCTATGAATCTAGTTTACAATTCAATTGGAATCACTCATTTTCGATATTTTATGGGGGATTTATGATCAAAATACTGACTGTCTATCGTAAATCAGCACTCTTAAAACTCTGTCTTTCCGACCGTTCCTTACAGTATTTGACCTATCAATTCTTCTTGTCTTCAAAACCTGTTTCTATTGGAGATAAATAAATGAATATGATTTCATTTCCAATTTAAATCATTCGAATCCGACATCAAACGAAAAAACCTATGCTTAAAACATTAACTGTTGGTTTGAGCTGGGTAATCGAAAATGACTCTATTATGCAGGTTGTTCTAACTAAAATTGACATATCATATCATTGAATTTTTAAAACCTGTTTCTATTGGAGATAAGACTTTGAATTAGCTCTCATTTCGCTTTGGAATGACTCAATTTGGACGAAAAACAAAGAAGTTGTGATTAAAACACCGCTGGTTAGTATGGTCGACCACTGCTCTCCCGCAGGTGACAAATAAATTTTACTTTGTTATTTTCTCTGTGGATTTGTTATATAGAGTAACTACTTGTTAGTTTTTTGCATAATTCTTGGATTAGGGGAGCCCGATCACCTCTCTTTCTCCATGATTTGATGTTTTATTGCAGGTAGACACTCGTTTTTTGCAGGTCTTGGAAAAATAAAGAAGGTCAATTTATGGAAAAGTGATTTTTGAAAGAAATTTTAATGAAGCAAAGGAATTTCATCCAAGTCATTACCCAACGGATTCATAATAGAAGAAATGAAGAATTGATTTCGATTTAAAGATTCATGTCTTGTCACTACTGCTAAAACATTTTTCAAAAAGATCATTTTTTTACATAATATCATAGGTGTTGTAACTTAATTTACATATTGTTTTTAAATAAAATGTTGTTTCTTTTCTAATTTCTCTTATATTTTGTGTTTCAGGTATTGCTTCTTTCAAAGTGTAACTCATCCTCAGCATCAATGCTGTGAATAGCTAATTTGTTTTTTTGCATGTTTGCATTTTATGATTGTCCATTTCGCTGTTCCTTTCTGAATGGAACAACACTTCTGCACTTTCATGTTTTGTTGTTCCTTTCTGAATGGAACAACACTTCTGCACTTTCACGTTTTGTTGTTCCTTTCCGAATGGAACAACACTTCTGCACTTTCACGTCTTGCTGTTCCTTTCCAAATGGAACAACACTTCTGCACTTTCACTTTTTGATGTTCCTTTCCAAATGGAACATCACTTCTCCACTTTCACTTTTTGCTGTTTCTTTCCGAATGGAACAACACTTTTGCACTTTCACGTTTTGTTGTTCCTTTCCAAATGGAACAACACTTCTGCACTTTCACGATTTGTTGTTCCTTTCCAAATGGAACAACACTTCTGCACTTTTCATTTTTGCTGTTCCTTTTCCAAAAGAACGACACTTGTGTTTTTGCTGTTCATTTTCCAAAGGAACAACACTTTTCGTTTTTGCTATTCCTTTTCCAAAGGAACGACACTTTTCATTTTTGTTGTTCCTTTTCCAAAGGAACGGTACTTGCGTTTTTGTTGTTCATTTTCCAAAGGAACGACAATTTTCATTTTTGTTGTTCCTTTTCCAAAGGAACTACAATTTTCATTTTTGCTGTTCCTTTTGCAAAGGAACGACACTTGCGTTTTTGCTGTTCCTTTTCCAAAGGAACGACACTTTTCGTTTTTGCTGTTCCTTTTCCAAAGGAACAACACTTTTCATTTTTGTTGTTCCTTTTCCAAAGGAACGGCACTTGCGTTTTTGTTGTTCCTTTTCCAAAGGAACGACACTTTTCATTTTTGCTGTTCCTTTTCCAAAGGAACGGCACTTGCGTTTTTGCTGTTCCTTTTCTAAAGGAACGACACTTTTAGTTTTTGCTGTTCCTTTTTCCAAAGGAACGGCATTCGCATTTTCACACTTTTTTTTGTGTGTACTTTTGCTTTTTTTGTGTACATTTCCTTTGTTGTTCCCTACACGGAACACCACTTTTTGAGTGTTTTTGCTCTTCCTTCAAAAGAGCAACACTTTGGGAGTATTTTCGAGAGCAACCCTTCCTTCCTCTTGTGGAATTATTCTTAGTTCATCTCAACCACATTCTATTGATTCCCTTTCATGGCATGAAGTACACTATTTTTATGAAGACAAGAATTATGGATTCTTTTGAAGCAAGTTAATATCATTCTTGTTATGATCTTTAACAGGACAACTCCTTGATGATAGCTTATTTTCAAAAGGGACATAATTATTTCTATACTACTTTACTGCATTGTTTTCTGCTGTACATGATACTGATTGATCATCTTAATACCATGTTGGTTCCACCATTCTTGGTTATAATCTTCTCTGTCTGTAATAAATAAGATTATGGGTATTTTTTTTTTCTATTGACATGTTCAACTTCTTCCACCATCCCTACTCTTAAGGAGTACTAAGCCTCCCTCTTTTTATCATAAAAATGTGTAATAACAACAAATTTTTGTTTGCAGATGGAGGATAGGGGGTCTCATTACGAACCAGCCTACCATGTTCATAAGGTTGTAACAAAGTGACATTCCCATTATGGCCACCACACCAGGGTTATGATCCACTGGATAGCCAGATTATCCTTGGAACATGAGGTCTCATCACGAGCCGGCCTGATCACTTTTGCTACATCCCAGTGAATGGCAGTGTGGTTATCTGGTTACCACACCAGGGCACTGGTCTCTTCTGTAAGAACAACACTGAAACTCTCTAGTTATAAATTGAGGATTCTGGCTCATATGGGTTAAAAAGCAACCCTGCCGAGGCTATGGACACCTGCTGGCAGCAGCGGCTCTACTTATGGTATTGAAGTTATATCTTATCATCAATTATTATTATAATACCCTTTTCTTACTTTTTTCTTTTTATCAGAGAAGTTATTTCCTTAACTTTTTCCCTGTTTTGAACCCTTATGCATGAGAAATTGTTTTATGATCAATCACATCATTTTCAGCTAGCATACTATCAGTAAAGCATCTTTTTGGCATATTGTTGTTCTTTTTCTCTTTTTCATCACCTATCATCAATTCAAAGTGTCCTATCTCTTATTCATAACTATCTTTACAAACTCTGCTCTCATTATAACCATAACTATCATTGATATGTGTACTCTGCTTCATTCACTGCTATATTGTTCATTCCATTGCCTTGCCATCAGCATAACACCTCTCATATGCTTTATGGTCATGGAATTCCTTTTCCAATTGAAGGGGGGAATGTATGCATTATGGGATTGCATGCGATATGATTATTACACTCTGCCATCACTTGTTGATTTGCCAAAATATTAGTATTGCATGTCTACAAAAGTTTTTCTGATTGAAATTTTTGCATGCATCTTATCTGTTGCTATTCAAAACTAACACTATCGATTCAAGAACATTGTATGCCAAATAGTGCTTTGTTTGTAGGAAAACAACAAGTATGGGTAGAATTTTATTCATAGCATGACCACACTATTGCACTTAACAGAAGAGGCTCACGAACGTGAACAATTCTTCAGACATGATGTGCTTACCTGGATTCCACCTTTTGTATCACTTTCAACACCAACTATGCCTACATCAGCTTCAACAAATGCAAGTCCATATATGTCATTCCACATTTTTGGAGGTAAAACTTGAGGTAAAATCACATAATTTTCTGATTTATTACGAATTTAGGAGAATTTCATAAAAATCCATTTTGAGCATTATTTATCATCCTTCACTCCACATCTGTACCACTTCCCATTTTTCAACAACATATCATCTTTCAGTTTGGGGGAGTGTTGTTTTCATTCATTTCTTTCTTATGACCATGTCATTCATATTCTTTATCATCCATTGCTATTCTTATTCCTTCTCAACACCTCCCTTCTTCCATGTTGTTTTACACCAAGCATAGAATTCAACAGCTGGTAGCAACCACCTCTATTTGTTTTCTATCATCGCATGAGGGCATGTTAATTTTTCAGAGAGTGGGAGGAATTGCTACGCATGATGGATGTTTTCTATTTTCTTTCTCATTTAAGGCATACAATTTCAGTGTAGAAATTGATTTCCATAATATTTTTAAAACTATGAACTCAATTCTTGTGATCTCTGGGAAACACAGACATACTATTAAAATACACATACCTAGATAATTTCAAGATAAATTGGTTCATAAAATTTCGGAAATCATGCACTCTCACCTACAACCATTTTGTTTATATCTCATGATCCGTGCATCAAAACAGTCTATTTTTTTGGATCATAAAGGAATTCATATATTATAAATTTACTTGCCAAATTTCAACAAAAGTTGGTTTGTAGTTTTTGAGAAAATGGTTAATGAAGTTTGTTGTTACTTATATCATATTTTGTTGCAACTTCATATATACATATAGTTGAATGTCAATGTAAAAATTGTTATGCATTCATCAAGATTATTAAAAGTGAATATTCATTAATTAAGGAAGAATTCATTTGTTCTATCCATTTCATGAGCTAAGATGAACATATTTTTTTATTGCTTGGTTAACACATGGGTTTTTGTCTTTGGGTTGCATGAGGACATGCAATATATTCAGTTTTCGTTGCATGAGGACATGCAACATATTGAGTGTGGGGGTATGTTGGGCCGTTAATATGCCATTATTATCATCACTTTTAAACACTTATTCCACCCATTTCTATTATTCTTCATCATGTCATTTATTATAATTCATTATATAAATCCATTTTATGATGATTTATGCTTCTATGAATGAATATTATTTATTCTCCTTTATTTCTAATAAATTGATGATTATGCATGATTTTATCAACGATAGTCTTAATAAATCAGTTGTAACATTATTCACCATTTTTAGCCTCCAAGATAATTTCCAGATAGAAGATTTGATCATTAAAAGTGTCAACTCAGAAATTCGCTGGAATAAGAAGTGATGGATTTGCGGTTGAGATTCTGAGCAAATGAAGTAGAATCGGGAAAATCCAGAACATGGGTTTTGTCCAGAACGGACCCAGTTAACTTAATGAGAAATGGTTTGCCCAAATTCGGCTTGTATTGAGAGAAACACACGGTTCTTTGAGCACGATTTTCTCAGATTTGTTGTTGCGGCCGTCCTCCAAATCTCAGCTGCAAAGCCAAATTCGCCTTGCTCTTGTTGAAAGATGGATGGAAATATATCTTCTTGTTGATCAATTGGTTAGAAGAAAACCAATTTTGTAATAGAAATCATGTTGTACTTATCTTTATTGTAACTGCTCTCTGATCTCTCTTTATTTAAATCATAACAGAGATCAGAGATGGGGATGATTTTGGGGATTCGAATGATGGAAAAATGATGGAATTGAGGATTTAGAATTAGAGATTTAGAATTAAGAATTCATGATAGGATAGGAGGAAAAAAGGATTGTTTGAGGCTGTAAGTCTCAAAGCTGCTGCTGTTGTAATGATTTTACCATTTAATGATTAATACCTGATTTGGGAGTTGTTGTTCATTCTTTTCATCTGAAGTAGCCCAGCAGAATCCGCTGGCGGCTAAGGGCCCAGCCTCTGGTGGAGTACGCTACTGCTGTGTGTCATATCTTTACAATTGATGTTGTGTGATGGTTTGATTTATTTCGTATTCTTTTGAATTGCATTATTTTACAGTTTCATGTTTTTATAGTGTGTTGTTAGAATATTTTATGGAATTGTTTTATTGCACAAGTTGAGATTGAATCACGTGGTTGTTCTTCTCCATCATAACAGAGATTATTATCCTTTTCAACTTATATTGTTATGCTGTTCATTTCAAATGTAAAGCTTCGCTGTTCATTTCATATTGTTGGTTATTCGATTCCACTAATCAGAGTTTGTTGTTCAAATTTATTAAATATGATTCATTGTTTAATTCCTTTAATTATAAGTTTGCTATCCATTTACTTCATTGTTCAGTTTGGTTGATTAATTGCAAGAGTTTGCTTTTAAAAGAGTTTTCCTAGTTTACTTTCAAAGGCAACTTTAGTTCAATTTCGATTTCCTTTTGATTGCTTTAAAGCAGGACTGTCAACAGTAGAGAACATTGGTTATTGCTTCCTCGTTCCCAGATTGATTGTCTTGTTCCGGTTTGATTTCAATTACATAAATATCCAGAGGAATGAGCTATTGCTACTGTATCCTCAATTGATGGTTGTTTGGGTGAATGATTTAGTTTAAGAACATTTCAGTTTCTTGCTATTCCATTTCTTAATTGTTGTTCCATTTCTTATCTGCCGTTCCATTTCTTGTTATTCTCATTATCTTTGCTTTGGTGTTTAGAACAATCTGAAACTGTAGTGGGCATTGGCATTTACTGTCTAGTCTCCAGATTGATGATCTGTTCCTTGATTACTTTTTGTTACATCAGTTTCCAAAGGGATGAGTTATTGCTACTGGACCCTTGACTGATACATTGCTTATTTTTCTGAATGCATGATTTAAGTCTTAAAGTGCTTTGTTGTAAGTAGATTTTATTTCCAGCTTTCATTTACTTTTGGATTTTGAGCACTATACTGCAAAACATTACTCTTGAGTAAATAGCTGCCTCAGACTGAGTACACTCTTGAAATAAAAAGTCGTCCCTGGGTTGATAATTAATGTGAAGGTAATTAGGAGTTCAAAAGACACATTTTTATCGCTCCACATCGATAATGTTGATGCTACTGATCTAGGGTTTGCTACTGTTGATATAAATCAGATTTACTGTACTATTTCTCTTTGTTAAATTATTGAAGATAAAATAATATTCGATCAAAGGATTTCCCCACACATTCTGGGGTTTTTCCTTGGCTAGCCGCCACATCTTGTGTCTCTTGTCTTGGCTTATTTTCTGTCAATCGTTTAATGTTCTATGTGCACTTTACTTTATGCAAATGTGATTTCTAATCTATGGAATATAATAAGGAAAAGAAGTAAACTATTATAAGCATAGAACATACCATAACTTAACAGTTCTATTTGGAATATTACCTCATAAAGTAGCCTAAATGGATAGGAATAAACAACACTTAGCCTCCCCTCATAGGGTATGTATTTCAAAATGTGATAGGCTACTTCGTCCCATGGGTAGGATATACTCTCCCTTATAACCCCATTTTTATACACTTGATTTCTCTTCCAGGATGAAGAAATTATTTTTGGTTGTGATAGCCTCTATTTTATCATCCTCGCTCCACCTTACTCCTAGGGGAAATTTGGTTACCTTGCTAATGATTTCTACATTTAAATAAATGAAAATCCCCCCTCAAAATGATGTCGTCATTATCTTCCCCTTGTGGTGGAGGGATACTACAAATTCATGAGTAATTTGATCATCAAACCCCTTGAATTTCAATTTCTCGAAGAACTCCATCCACTGGTGGTTTATGAAGATGTCCTTAACAGGAGGGTGTTGGAGGATCATTGATGCGTTTGTGGGTTCTTTTCCATTAAAACCACCCCCCATGATCCCTAATATATATTTTTCAAAGTTTTTATAAGGGAATTTACTGTGAATTATTAGTTTCTTAGCAACCTAGGGTTCAAGAGCAGCGGTGAGAGTAATGGTTCTATTCTTTTGATGAGAGGAAGAAACTTTGCATGCTCAAATCAAAGAAAATATCATGCTCATCTTACAATAAAAATTTAGGCTTTTAATTTCATTCACTTTCAATATTTTTCTATAGGATGCTTCTAAGGACAAAATATTAGAAATTCCTCTAGCCTTTTGTGCATAGGAGGTGAGGAAAATTTGTTACATACCCTTCCCTTGGAGGCTCCTTCATGGATCTAGGGTTTTGTATGAATCATTTAACAAGCTCGGTCTCTTTTCCACCTTTTGGGACAATGTTGTAGCACTCCTTCAGGATCTTATAGCACCTAGTCTATATCGTATAGGAACTAGCATGAAACTTGTAACAACTATTCTACAACCTTGTAGCTTCACTATGGCATCCTCTGGGACCCCTATGTAGCGAAGGCACCTCTCGATGATGTTTGTGAGCCTCCTTACCATTTTTAGAATGAGACTTTGCTACAAATGAGACTCAGGCCCATGTTTTATTCCCATTTTGGTTTGGTGGTGGGCTCAACATGTTGTGTTACTTGGACTGCACCTACCACCTTCACAAAATCTCCATAGACCCATTGAACCACTCCTTGTAATTGTCACCTTTTTACTTTTGTCGTTTTCTCCATGTGTGATGAGAGAGAAATATAACCTAACTTAATTGTTGGAGGGTGGCCAAGACCACTGGTGATCTTTAGCCTATAAAATCTCATTCCTCATCCACTCAAAACTTTCTTAGGCTACTATTAGCTTAAATAAGGAAGTTAGGAGTCCTTAATACATGTGCCTACCTAGTAGTTTGTGCTTGTGTGTTGGTTGCTTGATGTCTACAAGGTATTTGTGAACAAAGGTGAGGTTTTCTTGCTTGTCTCCTTAGTTTTCATCTTCTTAAGTTCTTGCTCCATGCATTTACATTGTTTTGAAAAAATATATGTACTTTTCTAAAGCCCCTCACTGATTGAAGCTTGACAATATAGGTTCTTCAGGAGGTGGATCAAATGATGTTGTTTGAAGGTCAATAGTGATCATGTAGCATATTTCATAGGGTTTTGTAGTTTCTCAGGATCAAATAAATGACTCTTCAATGCCTTCATAATAGTTGGTTTTTCAATTTGGTTTTCTAGTTGTGGTCATGTAGGGTTTTTGTAGATTACTACAAGATTGTGTTTTCTTGTAGCAGTCACATAGGCCATTCTATGATCACAATTTCCTTGAGAATGTGCCTCTAGAAACATTGATAATTCATTATGATCTTGTTGGCATGGGTTAGATTCCTTTTCTTTGGTGGAAGGGATGGAAGAAGGGGTGAAAGGGTGTATTTTTTATGGACATAAGTGGAAATTTTGGTGGATGAGAGGCCTAGGGGTGTGGAAAATGGATGATTAATGTGTGGTGGACTCCTCCTCTCATTCCTAGATGAAAAACGCAAGATCTAAACCTTCTTTATATATTGATCACAATCCTATAGAAAATCTGGGACAATCCTATAGTGCTTCAAGATTGAGGAAGAATTGAGTGAGAAAGGTCATCTAGTGATGGAGGAACTTAGGGAAATGAATGGAATGATTGAGGGTAGGAATACAACTATCTTTGTGAATGGGAAAGTGGGGCTTTGAATTTGTCACCTTGGACTGTGACTAGAACCTTGCAAAAACATGTTAGAAAAAATGATGTAAGGGCTCCCTTGATTTTATTTTCTTTTTTTCTCCTCGTTTTTCTCCTTTTCTTGAGACTTATAGGATTCCTCAAAGGAAGTTTTCAACCTACAGGACTTCCCCAGGTACCTCAAAGGAGGTTTTCACTTGGGGATATTTTATTTCTTCTTTTTTCCATTTTTTTTACTCTTGGAATACCTCATGTAGGTTTTCAATCCTATAGTTTTCCTCATTTCCCTCATGGAGGTTTTCAACCAAGATTTTTTTTCCTTTTTCCTTTTGCTTTTTTATCTCCTTTTTTGTTTTCTTTTGCGTTTTCTTTATATTGATCCTAGGTTAGATGAATTGATATATTTAAGGCCATTAATAACATTCAACTCCTTACTTATTGAATTAGTAAGCTTCTCCTTTAACAAAGGCCTCTTGTAGAGATTTAACCGGTTACCATTGACTAAAAGTGGGAGTCCTTATTCATCAATTGTTCTAATTTGGACAAAGAAATTATCATGACATTTTTGACCAAATAAGGACCTAATTATCTTGACATAAAATTTCCCTTGAAATCCTTCAATCTTGCATCATACAGGAGAGCCCAATCACCCCCTTGGAAGCTCCTTTCTCATATTTTTTGATCATTCCAAATCTTCCTCTGCAATTGGACCACCTCATTGTGCATGCTAGAATGCAATCTAAACTCATCCAGAGCATTGAGTTGTTGCAACCTTTCTTGTTGAGCTTTGGTGATGTCTAGGTATAATTGTGTTGCCATTCTTCGTTATTCATAAATTTATATGGATATTCCACTGGGTAGTTCATCACACCATATCTAATAATATTATATTAAAAATATGAAATTGTACACTATTACAGTTCTATCAAATTTCTAGATTTGTAGATTTTGTTGTAATTGGTGCATGCATGTGAATGGAAATTATGTATAAAATAGAGAATGGAAAACAAAAATCTCTCACACACATAAGCCATAATATATGCTATGGGAAACCTTTTCAAGAGAAAACCCAGCTACAAGGGGAGGCCACTTTGCTCTTTTTATTTGTTTAGAAATATGGCTGATGGTACAAAGAAATATGGCTTTTGGCTCGTTGACTACTACAGTGCACAAATCCTCTCTGTGTGCTCTACCATTTATGCATCTTAGCTATTTTTTCTTATCTATGGAACAAATGCACTCAAAAGATTGGAATGCCTCTTCCTCCTAGTGGTATGATTATAACACAACCTCATAGTCTACTAGTGGTTAAGTTTAACTATGTCAACTCTTAAAGAGAGTTTCAATATAAACTCTTCTATAGTATTTTACATCAAAATCGCGTGGCTATCCCATTTTTCCATGAAAAATGGGGGTCGACGTGGCATCCTCTTGAACCATGGTGGTGAAAATAGGAAGATCAACCTTTGAGTGGTGTAACTTTTGTATACGGACTCTGATTGACATGCTTCTTACACCATTGAAACGTTCTACATGTATAATAACATGAAAAGGTGTGGAATTAAAGTGGAAAAGTTTTACCCCCAAAAACCATTGTTTGATACTTCAAAAGGCTTCCAAAAGGTGTCATACACCATTTAGCCAAAGCGGGTTCCATCAGTAAAAATGGTCTTGCGAGTTGATTCCTTCAATTTTTCCACTTTGAATGCATCGAGATGGATGAAAACCAATATAATTCTCTCATATAGATCACTTAGGGTGTTGTAATAAAACTCAATGGACAACAACACCTTCTTCTCATAAACCAAATCAAAGGGAGTGAACCCAATGGTTGTTTTCTAGGTGGTATTATAGGGCCAAGTGGCCTCCATAATTTTGGTTGCCCAATAATTTTTCTTGTTACTAACAACTTTAGTCAATTTGCTCTCTAAATATTTATTCATTACCTCCACCTTCCCATTTTCTTGAGGACAATAGGGAGTGGATTTTTTTTCCCTATATGATGATTCTCCATGATTCCCTCAATCCGATTTAAAGTGATTTGAGCCACTTGATCAGTGACCAACTCCCTTAGGAATCCAAACATATAAAACGTTATTTCCCTTATAAAATTTGGCACCTTCTTATTTTACTTCATTTACATCAACCCACTTTGTCAAGTAATTAGTGCACACAATGATGTACCTCTTTTGTCCATATGGGGAATCAATTATCCGAGTGAAATTCATTCCACACTTCTCAAATGGCTCAAGAGTCACTTGACATTGTAAGGGAATTTCATCCTTTGGTGTATCCTTTCCCATCCTTTATAACTCATCACATCCAATAATGTATCTCCTAGCATCTTGGTGTAGAGTAGGCCAATAGTAACCAGCTTGGAGAATTTTGAAGGTTGTCCTCGTCGAAGAAAAGCGACCCCCACAGGGTCGATGATGGCATACTGAGAGGATTTCAAAGACTTCATCCTCCCTTAAACATCTCCGAAAGATATAACATGGTCCCAATTTGAAGGAATTTCCCCCAATCCAAGTGAAAGGGGCATCTTTTATGACAATTATGCTCTTCTCCTTGGAGGATTGTTCAAGATGGCATCTCCCAATGACCAATAAATTTTCTATGTGAACAAACCAAGGAGATAATAATGAAGTAGAAAATAGGTGTTCATCCAAAACTTGATCATCTATCATCTCCTCATTTTCTTTTGGCAACATTAGTCTAGAAAAAGAATCGGCAACCACATTTTCCTTCACTGGCTTGTCAACAATGGTTAGATCAAACTATTGCAACAGTAATAACCATCTAATGATCCTAGCATTGACATCAAGTCTACTCATTAAATATTTAATGATTGCATGATCAATATGTAAAAAGACTTGGTATCCTGTGATATAATGCGTAAACTTGTTCAAGGAGTGCACAATAGCTAAGAGATATTTTTTGGTAATTGTGTATTTAATTTCAGCGTTGGATAACTTATTAATGATAAAATATATGGCATATGTAACTTTGTCTTCCACTTTTCCCAAATTTTCTACTACAACTTTTTTGGATGCATATATGTGGATGTGGAAAGCCAAGGCCCAATTGGGACCCCTCAGAATTAGTGTAGTGCTTAATTTCTCCTCCAACTCTTCAAATTCCTCTTAACATTTATATGTCCAAGCAAAATATGAATCCTTAGCCAACAATCCATACAAAGGTGATGCCATCTTACTAAAATCCTTAATGAATCTCCTATAATATCTAGCTATTCCAAGAAAACTTCTAACATCCCTTTGTTTTTGAGTGACAAGGACCCTTTTGATAATGGAAGCGTTTTTAGGGTCAAATTGGATCCCTTCCTTAGAAAGGAAGTGAACTAGGACAATCCCTACATTCATAAAAAATTCACACTTTTCGGGAATTAGTGAAAGATTAATTTCAATTCATTTCTTTAAAATTTTAGACATATTGGAAAGAGCTTCCTAGAACTAAGTCTCAGGAGGAGTGAAGCCATCCATATAAATTTCAACTATGTCATGAACAAGATCGGCAAAAAAATTAAAAACTACCCTTTGCAAAACAATAGGGACATTGCACAAGCCAAATGGAAGGACTCTATAGGAATAGGTCCCCCATGGACATGTGAAGGTGGTCTTATCCTGATCCTCAAGGTTGATCTAGATTATATTATATCTACTAAAACCATATAAGAATGAAAATAACTTTTTCCCTGTAATACCATCCAAAACATGGTCAATGAAAGGAAAGGGAAAATGATGTTTCTTTGTAGCCTTGTTGAGTTCCCGATATTCAACACATATCCTCGACTTCCCATTCTTATTGGGTATTATAACAAGAAGGGACACCCACTCACTATCTGAAATGTGGTAAATGAATCTTGCATCCAATAGCTTTCGTAGTTCTTCTTTCACAATTTATTTAAGGGTAGGGTTCATTCTCCTCTGGGGTTGGTGCATAGGTTTACATCCATTTTTAATGTATAAATTATGGTTACAAAATAAGGGATGCACCCTTTTCATCTCCCTATATTCCCAATAAAAAGCATCAAGATGTTGCCTTGACATAATGAGTAGCTTCTCTTCTTACTCTTCTAAGAGGGAAGGATTGATTCTCAAGGTTTTGAATGGACTGGTTTCCACAGTCTTAGCATCATCTTGATCATAACTAGAAGTGAATAGTTTGGCCCATGGGTTGCTCTCGAGCATTCCTAAGAATTACTCTAATATGTCACCAATTGGCATGGAAGTAGGAATTTAGTTCTATGGAAATATATCAATAAGATCACCCTCATGTAGCTACATTCTTCCTATAGTAGTGTCTAATGTAAAAACTAGGTAGGGGATGCCTGATAAATATCTTCCTCTTCTTCTTCTTCTACCCACAAAGGTAATTCATGCTAAACAAGAGGTTGAGAAGGGAGGTATAATACAATTTTCTTTGTGAGGTGCTCATTTCTACATGTCATGTATCCAGTCTTGCAACTGATGTATGGATCAATAGTGGCCTAACCAAGGTATCACAAAAAAGAGAGGGTATCTATTAAACTTTGCTTTTGGTTAGAGGACAAGGAAATCTATGGCATACTCCTAGGAGTTAACAAAGACTATCACATCCTCAATAACTCCCTTGGGGGCTATTGTGGATATGTATGCAAGCTACAACACTATGGTGGCCTTCCTCAAGGCCCCTTCGAGGTTGAGCTTCAACATAGTTTCCTTGGTTGTGACATTGATTGCAACCCCAAACTAAATTGGTATGTTGGGGACTACAAAATCATTAAGGTGCACATCCATTACTGAGCTATCAGGATCCAAATACTTTGGGAAGACGACCTTTCTGAGCATTAGATCAGCCAACTTCCCAACAACATTGATATTGGGGGCATCTCTTTTTCTTCTTCTAGACCTCTTGAAACACTCTTCCCTAGTAAGCTTGATATAGATGGGAACACTTTTCATGGCTTGGAGAAGGGGTATTTCAAAACACAGGTTCTTCAATTCTCCCATAATTTGAACCTCTTATGGGGTGTGTTGTGTAGGGTGGACCAACATTTCAAGAGAGGGAGGTATATTGGCTTGAGGAGCACTATATTCACTCTCTTCTTTAGGATATTTAGGTGTAGAAGGTGGGAGAGAATATGGAAATACCTTTTGAGACCTAAGGTTGATCTCTTAGATCTCCACATCATAATCAAGAGAATATTTTCCCCACTATAGACCCATTGGTCCTACTTATTGTTCGAGATCGAATTGGGTTGGGTAGGCATATGAGGATTCTTGGGTACATTATTGTGGGGTATTTGTGGTTGACATGGAGGAGGAGGAATTAAGGCAGGTCATTTGGATTCCTGAGGCATCCATACTTATGAAGGGATGTCCCATTGAGGAGGTTGAGATTGATATGGTTGGAAGGGTGGATTAACAAGTTGAGGAATATCCTGAGCAGAATAGGACCATGGATAAGGAATGGACCAAGGTGAGTGGGCTAGATGATACTAAGGATGAAATGGTGCCCTTTGATTTGAATTGAAAGAAGGACAGTGTGCACCTTGCATGCCTTGTTGATATGGCTGAAGACCTTGTGGCTTCTTTTGGTTGATGAAACAAAAGCTACTCCAAGCCACTCATTTCCCCTTGATATACAACCTTCAAGCCTAAAAGAGAGGAGAATTTTTCGGTTGCATTTTTCCCCTGAAAAACCGAGTAGAATTCCAGAACATTTAGTGGGAACTCATTTCTGGGGTGCCTATTGGTGCATCTAGAGAAAAATATAGCTAGTGCCCTTTTTTCCTCTTGCTTTTTTTTAATCTTCATGCTATCCATTTGTAAGGAAGATTTTTGTAACATGCCACTCTAAAATTGTTCTAGCATACTCCCTATTCCATGTCTGATAGTTGAGGTAGGGGGAGAATAGTTGACCAAGCCTTGACTAGAGCTACCTCTCTTCCTTGTAACCCTAGAATGATTCTTGAATATTGTCTTGATGTCTTCATAAGTCAGTTATTACATTTCTCCTCTAGAAAATATATTAAGGGTTTGCATTAAATCCTCCCTAATCCCCCAAAGAATTACAATCTTCAAGGATTTTGGGTCAAGAGTATAATTAGCTCCTCTATAGTTGAGTTGGAATACTTATTCATAATAATCTAAGGATTCATATTTCCCCAGGGTCATTCTAAAGATATCCTCTTTCTTTTCCTTGATCTACAATAGTCCTTGTATTTCTAGTTAAAAGCTTGCTAAATTTGTGCCCAAGTGGTGATGTTTCCTCCTTCGAATCTCATGAACTAACGTAAGGTTACATCCTTGAGGGTAGAAGGAAATAACATTGGCTTTTTCTTATCAAAAATGTAATCATAAGTTATGTAAACAAAAAAAAAATTGAAGATGAATATATCTATAACAACCTTCAGGGTAAATGTACATATAAAACAAAAGATAATAGGAACATAAATACAATAAACATATCAGCCATCAAATCCATATATACATCAGTACGCTTGCACATAAAAATCGAGGGAATTGATTTTTTTCATTAATAAATGCAATGAACCAATAAAGGATGTAACTACCACATTCCACCTAACCATAGATTGGTTTAGTCAAGTTTCTCTTGAGCCAATCACCCCCGTGCCATATTCCAAGCATGATTGTGGGATTTCATAGAACACATCAATCAAAACTCATCTAGTTCTTCCATAGGCCACTCACCTGAACCCATCAAATAGTGATTTCACCTCACAATTGGACATCACCAAAAACCATCATCAGATTGGTCTCCATCCAAGCCTTCCAGGGCTTCTTGAGCGTTTTTCCAACCAACGCTTTTAGAACTAGTAACTCAACCCACAACTTGTAGATGGCTTCTAGAGGGTTTATCCAACCAAGGCTTCCAAGACTAGTAACTCAACCCATCAAGGGCTTCCAGAGCATTTTTCCAACTAGCGCTTCTAGGTCTAGTAACTCAACCCAAGTTGTCATAGGGTTTCGAGAGGGTTTGTTCAACCAAGCTTCCAGGACTAGTAACTCAACCCAAGCTAAAGTATGGCACACCCTCCATGAGTGCTCCAAGAAAATTGTAAGTAACCAAGAGTATGAGAGAGAGAGAGAGATAATAATGAGAGAGATTAAAGGCTAAACTGACCAAGTCTTTGCCCACTGATCCTCATAAGCCTTTTTATTAATGAAGCCTTTATTTTCTTCATTTTCCATTATTTTCCTTCAATTTCCTCCTCACATGCAAAATGTGACATTTCACCTTCCTTTTCTCCTAATTTCCATCATTTTCATAAATAAATGTGCCAAAATACCTTTTTTCCTCTTTAATGCCTTATCCATTGCCTTTGCAAATTTCCTTAGCCATAAGCAACCAAATGAACACCCCTTAGGATGTAGTTCCCACCATTTGGCTTGGAATACATGTCCCAGTCATCTGTGGTTATTGTTTTTAACATTTATTACATGGAATTTTCACAAGGGCTATTACAAAACCCTCCCCCTTGGGGGAACACCATCCTCAATGTTCAATGACACCTATAACCAACATGACTGCTGAAACAAAAAATACTGCCCATGGAGCTTTATAACACAGCTCGTTGCAGTATTTACAATGAAAAACCTACTCAAAATCAAAATATCATGACAACCAGACAACATACCGCATACCGAAGCTTTATAACATATGTCATGATGGTATTTACAATGATCGTCCTGCTTAAGTAACTCATATGACATCATAACATCATGATAATATAACCACATGATAGCATAATAACATAACACCCATACCACATAGTGGAGCCTTATAACACATCTCGTTTCAGTATTTACATGCATACACGGGTGTACATATAACAACCTCATCAACATATATGCCAAATCATAATATCGATGACATAAATGTTATCACAATATCGATGACATGCACACAATACCATCACACAATATCAATGACATGCACACAATATCGATGACATGCACACAATACCACATGTGCACCAGTACCATATGTACTACATGAATAGTGTACCACTTGCACAACATGTGCACAACATGACATGCACATGATGCCACCTACACAACATGTACACTACACCACTGTACAATGTGTACACAATACCACATGTACACAGTACCACATGCACAATGTGTATGTGACACCATATGTACATAGCATCACATGCACGGCATGTACACAACACCACATGATCACAACACCACTTGTACAATCATGCACACAACACCAAGTGTATATAGCAAGTCATATCCAACATGTAGATAGAATCATCCATACACAACACTACATATCCAACATGTATAGAGCACCATATGCACACACGCCGCATGTACATCATGAAGACAGTACAATATGTATGCAACACTCCATATGCAATATTCGCACAACCCTATTTGTATCATCCTATACATAACATTGCATAAATAAATTGTACACATGCTATGTATACACAACACCACAAGTTCACACATCATAGGTGCAACATATACAACTTATACAACATATGCTCAACAATAGTACCACACATCCAAAACCACATTGTCCTTACCAAGAAACCTTGCTTCTGGTATCTCATCCATGCTTATCCTAGCATGTCGTAGACCATATTGCTTTCACTTTGTTGATGTATCCTTCAACATTACCTATTATAACATAGACATAGGCATAATACAAGTATACAATATCAATTCTTATCTGCATGATAGTGACCTCGTATATCTGTCATGACTACTCTTCCCAATTGATTCCTCGTAATACCAAGGGCATCTTATGATGTTCTCCTGCATAAGCAATCATTACTCCACAAGAATGATCTGTGACAACCCTGTCAGACAATAACATAGATACATGCATACATACATACGTATGTAAACGTTAGCATAAAATAATCATGATCCTGTTAGACAATGACATACATACATACATACATACATGTATACATATATAAACATCCACATAATAATGATCATAAAAAGATTTCCAGATAACATAAGGTCAAGTTTAAGAGAACTTCCTTTATTCATGCATGACATGTGTGATATTGAGAAAAACAGTTCCCAACATATCCAAGGCATCTCGCACCTCAGATCCATTTACTCTGCCTTTTCTAGTTACGTTTCTCATGCTTGTACTACCATGGTCCATTTACCACAATGAACCCAACCAGTCCAAATGACTGTCATAGCCTTCCCTTCCGCTATGTTCACTCATACACAGAGCTTCATCTACATCTTGTATTACTTACTGGGTACCACATAGCTCTCCCGATTTCCATCAACTATCCTCTTTCCCAACCGATTCCCAAGACTCAAAACGTAAAAAGCAAGACAAGAAGCAAACAAGAAGAAGACCATAAAGACCACTAACAACATGACTCCACAAACAAAGTGGGATGGCCATACACTAGACATAAACAATGCCGCAAATCAAGCTCAACAATTCATAAAATACCAAAATCAGAATATTAACAAGAAACACCATGACTCAATTCCCATGGTTCCCAGGGAAATCGAAACCCGAGTCTTCTTCACGATTTCATGGAAAACTCTCTTGCCATGTAACTCCCTACATCACGCTCATAGATGTCAACCACATGTTCAAAATACAAAGACAATCATATTTATCATATTCAAATCAACTTTTACAAACAATCATGTTATAATCCATAGTCATTAGACATAATGCTACAACTATCAAATACATTCAAGTACATATCAACTATCTCAACACATACATGTTAGTACAATAATCTTAAAACAAATCATTTGAAAACATACTCATATTAATAAATTCATCAATCATTCAACCACTTTCCAACATTCCATGTTATATAAATCAATTAGATGACATAATAGGCACCAAACAATCAAATACCAAATAAACGACATAATCAACTATGAAACACCAAGTATAATACATAAGCAAACTCAAACCTTAGTGTACCTCAGGGGAGGCTATCTTGTCTGCATAATCAATCTAGTTAGAGAGATATAACTTTACAACATGTCAACATAGATCATGATATCTATGATAGTAACTAACTAACATGTTCAAATTACAAGCTCATAAGCATCTATCATTCATGCATAATAATCACATATGTATGATCAATTTAAATTAGTATGACAGCACATAAAAAATATGCCATCTCATACCTGAGTATAGCAACCATAACCATCTTCATAGGTCAAACCAGGTTAACAGAATACATATAACATCAAGATCTTCAATGCAATGAACATAACCATCACACATATGACCAATCCAAATTACAACATCAAGATCTCAATGAAATAACCCTAATGATCAAGTTAATAATACATAACAATAATAAGTTATATATCATGGTCATCACAACATACAACCTAATCGTCAAGCTAACTATCCTTGAACATAATCAACAACAATATATAACATAATCATCAATTTATCTAATATAAACAACAATAACAATACATACAACTACAGGTTATTATCATTCTTGACTATCTGACGCGTGCATAAAACCACACTAATAATCTAACATCTATCATGAATGTAACCGTAACATCAAATACATGTTCATAAACGTAATGTGTATAACCCTAATGAATATAAAAAACCTTAACTTACATACCTGCATGCCCACATGCAATAACTGTATGATGATCTTCTCTTATCCTAAAGTCCAATGCTGCAACCTCGTTATGATGATCTGCATCTCTTGCTCTATCTCAACCAACACATTAGCATCATAACATACAATGGCACCATGATGACCTAAATTGCATATAATGACTTCACAAGGAATGTTTTACCTACTATACATGCATAATCATAACCAAGACCATACATGCATAACAATAACCATTACTCAATTGCACACATTTCCACATGCAACCAACAATATGCATAAGAAATGCCAAATCAACTACACCTACACATAAACGCATGTAGTCAAACATAAGCGACCAATTCTTGTAATCAACCTATAAGACCGATACATGTAATAAAAATATTAAAAAATGTAATGTAACATACAAGGATGTAAATAGGTATCATGAAATCAACATGTAAGTGACATATAATCCATACACAGTCAGTCACATGTTCTGAAAATCAAGACATCTTGTCTATTAATTTGAAATCAGCTTTCACCAATACTAACAACCTATAAGCATACCCCCTTCCTATCCATGGTCCACACTAAGGTAGAAGGAGGAAGCTACTATAATGGCCCGATCTCCAATGTCCAATTATGGAAATGGGATCTCCAATGTTCTACTAAATTTAACCACACTTGAAAAGAAATTGATTTTTATTTCTCATACATTTGTATGAGACTAAGTCAAAAACATTGCAATTATTCCACTTGTAACACCATAACTAAAAACATGCCACTTTTTCATTTCCTTACATGCAACTTTTCAAATTCCTTGCATGAAACCTTTCAAATTCCCTACATTCAACTCTTCAAATTATTTGCATGGAAATAGGCATAGATTAGCTACATCCATATTATCATACTACAATACTATCCCATCCAAGAAAAAAATAAAATTTTCTTCAAACAATTACCATACTTCTACATTTTCCACAAACAACTATTATGCTATTACATTTTCATGTATGTATTTCTTCAGATACTTTACATGCAAACTAATATAGAAAACTATTTGCATACAAGTAAGAATATATCAACTATAGAAATACTATTACACATCAATATTATCCCCAACCACCAAGAACATACTCGTTGAGGCATTTTATTAAATATTTTGTATGCAATTAATCATTGAACCATTTAAACATTTCGTCAAACACTTTGCATGCAAACTAATATAGTGAATGATTCAATGCATCTATCCCAAATTTTAGTAGTACATGTAATGGAAACTGAACCATATGATTAGTGGAATTATTCCTGACTATGGTTCAAGTTTCAGCTTCTTAGATTTCATAGATGAAAAGTTATAACAAAATGCCAACACAATCCTATTTGGTGCACGATTCTAGGAGTATCCAGAAAGCTCGATTTACACTAGTAATATCCCCTAAAATATAACGAATAAACGTTTGAAATGTTTATCACAATATAAATGGGATTTCCTCTCATTGTGGAAAAAATTCATCTACTGAGAGTGCCCATAATACAATTTGTAACAAAAATCTCAGCATGACCTATTTGAGACCTGATTTTAGTAGAATTCAGAACGCTCGACTCCCTCTACGCATATCTCCTAAAATATTTCAACCCAATATCAAAAATTTCCACCACATAATCATTGGTATTATCCCTCAATGTGGACGATTTTTAAGCTTTTGGAAGCCTATAGAAGAAAAGTTATTGCAAAAATTCCAACATAACCTGTTTAAAGGTGCACTTAGGAAGGTCGTCTTCCTTAGATCATAATTCCTAAAGTATTGTGAACCAACATCTGAAACTTTTACCACATTATCAATGGGATTTACCTTCAGTATGGACAAATTTTCGACTTCTAATATTCCACAGAAGAAAAGTTATAAAAAATATGATAGAAAGGTCTAAAATTTAACCTTTGTTCTTCATTTTACCTATGATAGAGCACATTTAGTGCAAGTGTTTGAACCATGCTCTGATACCACTTTACAACAATCTTCGGGGTAAATGTGCATATAAAGAAAAACATAATAGGAACAAAAACACAATAAACATATCAGCCATAAAAATCCATATATACATCAGTACATTTGCACATGAAAATCAAGGGAATGAATTTTTCTCATTAATAAATGCAATGAACCAACCGGAGATGGGACTACCACATTCCACCCGACCATAGGCTGGCTGAGCCAAGTCTCTCTTCAGCCAATCAATTGTGTGCCATATTCCAAGCATGAATGTGAGATATCATAGAACACATCAATCAAAACTCATCTAGGGATTCCAGAGGCCACCCACCTCAACCCATCAAATAGTTATTTCATCCCACAGTTGCACATCACCAAAAACCATCATCAAATTGGTCTCTAGCCAAGCCTTCCATGGCTTCCAGAGTATTTTTACAAACAAGGATTCTAGAACTAGTAACTCAACCCACAACTTATATAGGGCTTCTAAAGCATTTGGCCAACCAAGGATTCCAGGACTAGTAACTCAACTTGCTAAGGGCTTCTAGTGTGCTTTTCCAACCAGGGCTTCCAAGACTAGTAACTCAACACAAGCTATTATAGGGCTTCCAAAGCGTTTGTTCAAATAGGGCTTGTAGTACTATTAACCCAACCCAAGCTATGGAAAAATGAGAACCAAACAAAACAAAGCAATGAAACTAAACCCACAATCACCATGGCTATCCAGGAAATGAAAAGGCTAGGAAATCCACTATCAATCTAGGCAATCCTCCATGCCAATGATAGATCACAACCAAGAAACCACATGCATGTACCATGCATGTCAAAAGTAGTGAAGAAACCATACATGCAACTCAATACCTACAAGAAAATTTGATGTAGCTACTGATGTTGATGCCTTCTTTCACTTTCCTGCTCTTCCTTTGCCTTCTTTCTCCAAGAATCCAAGTATGGCACACCCTCCAAGAGTGCTCCAAGAAAGCTCTAAGTAACCAGGAGTATGAGAGAGAGAGAGAGAGAATAATGAGAGAGCTCCAAAGCTAAACTGACCAAGTCTTTTCCCACTGATCCTCATAAGCCTTTTTGTTAATGAGACCTCTATTTTCTTCATTTTCCATTATTTTCTTTCAATTTCCTCCTCTCATGCAAATTGTGACCTTTCACCTTCATTTTCTCCTAATTTCCATTATTTTCATAAATAAATGTGCCAGAATACCTTTTTGCCTCTTTAATGCCTTATCCATTGCCTTTCCCAATTTCCTTAGCCATAAACAACCAAATGAACACCCACTAGGATGTCTTGCCCACCATTCAGCTTGGAATATGTGTCCTAGTCATCCGTGGTTATTGTTTTTAACATTTATTACATGGAATTTTCACGAGGGCTATTACAATATCATGGTCTTTAAAAGCTATTCCATGGAGGTTTTTGAGAGAAGTGGGACCTATATTATTCATTTTGAATTCCCCATCGGTTTCTTTGATAGGAAAGACGTTAGGCTGCATGTTTTCAACCATGTTTTAGGTAGGTTATGTATGTCCTTCCTCCCCTATAGGTTCTTGAAATATCACTAAATACTCACCTAAATGATTTTCCAACTCCTTCATCATTAGAGTAGGAGGTTCATAGTCACCAAATAATAGTGATGGTTGAATTCTTGAAGGAGTGGGTGTTGTTGGCAAAACTTTTCCTAGGTTATCCATAATCCTACAAGGCAAGAAATAGATGTGTTTTCTTTTTTGTGTTCTATTTTTTATTTTTTATTTTTTCAAGACAAGAAAAAATGATCCAAAGAAAAATTGAAATATAAAAGGAAGCAACTCTAATCAGACACAACACCTACTTTGACACCTCCTTTGCAACAACACCAAAAAGTTATGAGCACTAGTATTGTAACAATAATGTTGCAACTACTAGGGCTAATAGTTTAATTTATCAACCTAGGGTTCATACAAAATTAAGAGGTTGTAGTGTTGTATGCACAATAAGCTAAGATCTACTCAATTTCCTCTTAGGCAATGAACCAAACCAAGGTAGAGAGAGACCATTAAATCTATATTTTCCAAGAATGAAAATATATTGGATAAAAGGAAGTTCTAATCTACTTATAGGAATGGAAATGTTAATCTATTTCCAAAAATGGAAATGATACTTTACTTTTTAGGAATGGAAATGTTAGTCTACTTGTAGGAATGTAAATACTAACCTACTTGCAAAAATGTAAAGGCTACTCTAGTTTCATAAATCTAAAGGCTACCGTACTTGCAGAATGTAAATGTTACATCAAAGGAAAGCCTAGTCTATTTATAAGAAATACCAATGCTTGAAATGGAAACCATAGCTTAGGAAACATAAAAAAAAAAGAAGGAAAATATAATCTACTTTGAATAAAGTAAATATCATATAATAAACCCTTAATCACTGCATTCAAAATAAACTATATCCTAGTAACAAGTTTCATTGAGTGCTTCATAAAATAATCATGTAAATCATCAATGTACCATTTAATTCATGAACTTGTTCACTAACCATAATTGCATAGATGAATTGTAGTGGTGAAGAGATAAGTCCTAATTGGTCTCTCATCTTCCTAAATCCTAGTTTCAAATATTAACAAGAATTATGAAAGTCTAGGAGGAAAAAATAAAGCTTAAAGGACAATTCTAGTCAATTTTGGCGAGCTTCTACATGGTGGTACAAGGTGCTACAGGATTTCTCTATTTTTCTATAGGATTGAATATGTGAGAATTCTAAAGGATGAAGAGGTGTTTTTAAGGTGAGGAATGGTAGTGGAAGGTTGTATGAGGTTCTTTCTAAGCTTAGTACCCTTTAGGATCCCATTCTTCACAAGGATAAATGCTCCTCATGGCATTTAACAAACTTGAAATGAATTTTTAGTGAATAGTGTTTTTGAAGCATTGTTGAGGAAGCAAGGAAGGGGATAGTGGTATGACGAAGAAAGGAATTGAAATTTATATACCCTATAGTCCAATAGTAGGACTGCACACCACAAAAATTACTCAATATTGCAAAACATCTAGAGCATGCAAACAATATCAATTGAAGAAAATTAAAGTAAAAGGAAAGGACGAGTTGCATTTTATTCAAGATATTCCTACTTCATGAAGATGAAACCTATATTTTTACTCTTTCCAACACAAGCCTCACAACCACACTTCCCAAAAAGGATGATTAGTAACAAGCAACATTTTTCATATAAACAAAACTTGAGAGAAAGAAATATTGATAATCCTAAGTGCATAAAAGGAAGATGCAGAACAAATTGTAGAAATGAGAGAGGCTAAAGTTCCTAGGTTGGGCCCTAACCCAAGGGGAATTATACCTCTAAAGCAAACTTATATTCAATGCAACAAAATAATTCTCATTGAACTCAAAAATTGCTCATGTACATGGAAATGAAAATGACAAGTAAAATATGTTAGAGCTACTAGTCATTATTCTTCTTTAAAAATTTGAATTCTATTGAGCCCTTGGGCTTCTTTATTCATACAAAAATTTGTTAGGGGAAGGATCCTTGAAAGAAGGGTTTATTTCCTCCAAAATCCCCTGACATCCTCAAAATATTTGAGTGCATCAACTGTTAATAGATACTCAAGTTGTAGGTGAATAAATATAGGGAGAAAGGCGAATTGTAGGTGAGTAAATGCAGGGTACAAGCCTCCTACATTTCCTCTAGTTTCAACCAATGTACTTATGCATATTAAATTCAGCATTTTCCTGTGCATTAATCATGTTAGGCCACAAGATATGATAAACATCCTTTAATCTTCCTAAGAAACATGTTATAGTAAAAAAGGTGTTACCAAATGCGAGGAGAGAGGTAAATATATGTTGAAGGATGACCAAATGGACCTTGTTATATACCTATTAGTGAGGCTCATCATATGGACTACGTGTACAGAAGAGGAATATAATATAATATCAAAAGGGAAGATTTAGAAACCTCAAGATAGTAAATATCAAGCATTTGTAATTCATGTGAAGAATATTAGATGAAGAAGAAGAAATTTTGAAAAATATAAGAGAGGAAATATAGGTAGAAGAACTACTCTTGATCATGATCAAAAGAAGAAGGTTTTGTCTAAGATTCAATGTTTCCATTTTCACAAGTTTGGTCACTATAAAAATAAGTGTCTTGAAGGGAAGAATGATAAAAAGAGGAAAGGCAAGTAGTTTGGTGCAACGAAAAACATTACTAATGATAAGAAACCACAACATAAAAAATCAAAGTATGACAAAAAAAGTGAGGATGATGACAAGGATATGATTGATTTTCAGTAAATAGGCCAATAACTAGAGGGAGATGTGGAGAAATTCTCCCTCATATAAAGAAAAGAGAATAATAACTATCATACTAAAGTATGAACTCTTCTTGGAAGGACTTTACACTTCGGGTTTGTAAACCCTAGGAAAGATTTAAATATTATGATTTTGAAAGCCTTAGGGTTTAGGTATAAAAACCATAGAGGTAGATCTAGAATCAATGAATCCATTGAATAAAGAACCCCTATATTTGATGCAAGAAAGTAAAATCAAGAAACATGCATTAGGAGATGATGATGAGGACAAAGATTGAGAGGGAGTTAACAAATTTCTTAGAATCCTAAAAATGTAAGTACTTTATATATTTGATTATTATTATTTATTTCTAATTAATAGTGAACCACTTATCTTTGTTTATTTTCTTGGTTATAATTGTTTTTCTTCCATGGCATCCTAGTGAGGTTTGTAGGTACATCGTGAAGATTAAAAAGGAAATGATTCTGGTAATAGATTGAAACATCAATGAGAACAAGAAAAAGTTTGTGACAAGAGAATTATCGCAAGGTCGAGCTTTAACTCAGCTAAAGATATTTGTGCTCAAGAGGGTTAAATTTGACTGACATTTAGAATTATTCCAGATGACTGGAAGAGCTCCTAGTTCAAAAGGAGCAGACAAGCCAACAAGTTTGAAGGGCGCCATAAGGGAGGAAATTGCATCGATACCTAAAGGGAAGTCGATGGTGACTTCCAAGTGTATCTACAAGATCAAGAACATGGTAAATGGAAACATAGAAAAGTACAAAGTGAGATTGATCGAAACAAGGTTCTCTTGAAAAGAGGGAGAGGACTATGAAGAAACATTTGCTCCAGTCACTAGGTACACTTCTATTAAAATTATTATTTATATTTATTCTATTATGAACTGAAGGTTACATCAGATGGAGGTGAATACCATTTTACTTAATGGAGAAATTAAGGAAGAAGTGTACATCAAGCTACCTTACGGGCTTTGAGGTAGATGAAAAGAAATATCATGTTTGTATACAAAATAAGGTTTTGTATGATCATAAGAAAACACTTTTGGCTTTGTATTCTTAAATTGATGGATACTCGATAAGTCTTGGTTGTTAAAAGTGAACTGATGATCTTGTTATAATATGCCGCATTTCATATTGGAGTAGAAGGAAGTATGTGACAGAGTGAGCAACAATTGCAGGAGGATTTTCTTCAATAGAAGTATTTAGGATTACCAAAAGAAGTTTTGTTTTAGAGGGATTTAACCTTTGAGTTCAAGATTAAGGATATCAATTTTATGGATTGATTCCTTGATTAAATGAAGTATAATATTTATATCATTCAGTGACTTGGGATGATGGAATGTCATGAGATTAAGATTGAGATTGTCAAAAGGACAAGAACTCTCTAAGAGCAATATACATTCTATGAGTGAACCATGTTAGACAATAAATATGTTTCAATGAATAGAAGGAAACAATGGTAGAGGGAACAACCAAGATCATCACAATAGGATCTATTTCAATGTTAGATGGAACACCCTATCAAGGTGACTAGAAGGCATTCATGATAATGAATCCAGTGAAGGAGGTTAGTTAGTTTACGATTGAGACAAGGCACTTGGCTCAACCAGGATTCAGTTATGGATTGAGATATATCTCAAATTGATGAAGTAAAAATACAGGAATATACAGTTTAGAAAAAGAGTGTAGAAGACAAGACAAGCACATTAGGATGTTGTTTCAGGATGAGTAGGAAGAAAACATATATCACACTCAGCATTACAGAAGTCAAGTATATTGTAGCTGGTTTAGCAAGTTATGAAGCAATGTAGCTTCAAAATATACTCACAACATTGTTTGAATAGATGTAGGAGACAACCAAGATGACAGGTCGAAGCACATAGAGATATAGTACCACTATATATAATATATGGTATAGAAGGGAGCAATAGGGCTCCAATGAATTTCTACAGATGAGTACGATGCTAACATTCACACAAATCCTTTGTCCCAAGGTGAACTGTGTGAGAATGCTTAACTTATTTAGAGGGAGTTTTGATGTTGTAGCATCAAGGAAAAACATTCTCCCTACGTCAAAGATATTGTCTAAGTTTCCATGCAATGTGGTTAGGGAGAAATGTCTCAATATCATCAAGGCCTAGAGTGCTCTATATTTCCAATAGGTGCTTGGCTAGTGGGTAGAGTGATTTCCTTTAGCATTCAAAAAATGTATTACCATTCAATTGGCTTGTAGAATGGTAATTTCCTAGGGATTCAAGATATGTCACAGATGTTGACTAGGTTCTAGGTGATGACTTAGATAATTGGTGACCCAGGTGTTATATGGATTTTTCATCTATGTATAAACACATTTTCCCTAAGTCGGTACATACTCCTAGAACAAAAGAAAGAAAGTAGTTTGACCTTTTCCTATAGTAGATAGAGTAGATGAAGGAACTTACTTGTAGTCTTTTGCTTCCTTAATCCCATTTGAATTACTTACGCCGCTCCCACTTGAACTGAGTTCACTTAGTTGGTACCTATGTCAACATAAATAGAAACAAAAATGATCAAAGTATACATGATCTGTCTACTATAAACTAACGGAATCGAAGACATTGAAACACATAATCCTCATAGATATGAACAAGAATATGAGAAAAGGAATAAAGAACTTTATTCATGTAGAAGGAAGAGTTTCACTCAACATAGTTCGATCCTATGCCACTCATCCAGCTTCAGGTCAACCCTTGACACATAAAAAGCACACCAATCCAGTAGCATAACATTGCTTGATATGAACTAAAATTTCAAACCAACAAAATTTCTCTACAATCTTCAAATTCTAGCTCCATGATCATTATGATGAGTGCTCAATTTATAGGGAAATGGAGGTGGTTTTGTCATAAATGAGGATATTGAATGGCCTTCCAAAATTGGAGTTAGTTTCCATGGAGCAAGAAATGAGAGGATAGGAGGTTAATTGATCCTTAACCTATCAAAATTCAAGCTCATAGGAGGAGATAAGAGATGGGATCCTTCAAGAATGATCTAGAATTAAGGAATATTCCCAAAATCCAATGTGCATTTTGCTCATTCTTGCCCAAATCAGGTCAAAGATGGACTAAGTGCACTACAGTGTAGGCTTGAATGGGCCTTCCTGCTCTGCAGCATAGTTAACCCTAACCAAGGCTTTGTTGGTGTCCCAAGGGGGCATTTCAGCAAGGCTTTAGGCTAGGAAACTTTCATAAATGGAAGCATTCAATGAGATGACTTGTCTAGGGAATGTAGCAATCGAATTAGGGTTTGATGAGCCCTATTTGTACTAATCTAAATGTTGGGAGTGATGTGCCCAAATAGACCTGTAATAGTTGCTCCCTAAACCATGAAGTCAGAAATGATAATGTTGAGTGATATGCTTTACTATGTGATAGGGAGGATCTGAAGCGGACGATGACTTACATCGATTAAAATACATAAGATCATGATGTTTTGAAATTTTCATGAATTGATGAGGAAGGCATACCCATACTCAGCATATAAAATTTTCATTGCACGTACATAAATTAGATGGTCGTCTACAGATATAGACCCATGATAGGCTGACCATCTGTGTAAAGCCATCATAAAAATGATTTAGTACTCTCCTGAAATCATAGCCCAGATGGATGAAACTAGATCTGGATTATTCTATCTCGTCTAATCTTTCGCTCAAGTACGATTCTAACCATGTGAATATGTCATCTGAGGTCGAACATGGGAAGGCATCGCCTGATTACCATCTAATGATGTAAGTTGTTAGCAGATGCGAGAGAGATCACTGATAATGATAATGGTTCTCAACATACTACAATACATTTTGCATTGTGTGAATATATGTTTTGATGTCAAACACCATACAAAGTCTTTCGGTCGAAGGCCATTGATGTCAACCTGTCATCGTAAGTGAGAAACTTGCTATTGATGTAGGCAAACCTCAAGGTACTGGAAAGGTGTTTCTAAGTCAACGTCTTGAGTAATGTGGTGATGTCCACTAGAAGCGACTCGCCGCAGGAGGGCCTTGATGTCTCCCCCATCAACGACATGAAATGGGTGTAATGATTTTAAAGACAAAATTTGACTGAAGACATGACATTCAGGAACGACGGTCATGAAAATGAAGGTTTATGAGTATTGAAAAGGATGAAGTTTACTGAGTGACTTCTCTTGAACATGTCGACAACACTGATTGAATTGGCAACATTGACCCAAAACCAAAGTGATGGATGGTTTGATAGACCATAGGTATGATAACCATCAAGAAGATAACCCAACCCAAATAGTCACAAAGAAGAAGTGAAACTGTCATCTTCAAGAGCGACTTACTACCATAAAGTGATTTATCTGTTTTCCCATTTTCCCCAGTCATTGCTAACCAATACCTCTTTATTTTTCAACAAGATTGAGGAGGATAACATATGCTTGTAGTATAATTCCACCCTTCGGGTGAATCCATCGTTACGTGATGTTTTAATGAGACTAGTGAAGGTGAAACTCAGTCTTGTCATGATGGACAAGTTTATCATTATTTGATGTTTTAACGAGTTTAACGACAATGAAAACTCGGTCCTTTTCATGTTTAGAGAGTTTGAAAAGGGACAAAAAGAAAACTCCACAAGTTATTTTTCATAAATTTGTATCTCAAGTCCAAAAAAGCGTAAAATAATACAAGAGAGAACCTATTGACCATGTTCGATCAATGTATTCCTTTTTCGTAAGTAATCTATCTCAGTTTAGAAAAGGGTGAAACTTATACTGAGTAGATGTCATTTCCAATCCATTTATGAGCTGAAAAGGACAAGTGTTGGGCAGCATTTTTATGTTTAAAGAGTTGGAAAAGAGCTTGAAAGCAGACCCCCTATTTTTATTTTCTTTTAACGAGTCAAAAAGGAAAATACTCGGCGATCTTTTCATTTTTCATGAGTTAGAAAAGAGCCTAAATGTGACTCGTCCTGAAGGAATGAGTGGTGTCTAGGATAGCATCTAGTTATGGTGATGTTGTAACTTCTCAAAACATGTTGATTTATGTGAAGAGGCTGGCTAATAAGACCACTCATTGTAGCTATTCCTCAAAAAGGGTAAAACAACCAAGTGAAAGCGTATGATCTCCCAAGCAGATACTGATGATGGAAGAAGAAAAACCAAGGCTCATCTGATGGAAGAGGTTGATAGAATGGAAATCACGAGGGTTAGAATGGAGATGGGTTCATTTTTACACAAGCTTGGACCATAGGGAACTATGCTTGGATTCAGTTTACATGCCCCCATCATGATGACTCAATTCTAGGCACATGCACCCCAAGCTTCATTACATTCACCTAAGTAGACTACTCATGATTATCAGGTGGATGGAATGAAGGTTCATTTACGAGATCAAGTGAAAGACTTGACTGGGATTTTACGAGATCTAATCAAACATTCGAATTGGAACTTTGCTCCAGGGGACCTTGTTTTATTTTTTAAGGAGCTTGACACAATACAAGGAACTTTGCTCAAATTCCTTGTTTCATTTTTTAACGAGCTTGACACAAGACAAGGAACTATGCTCTGGGACTTGTTTTATCTTTTAATGAGGTTGACATAGTAAAACAACTATCCTCATATTCTTTGTTTCATTTTTTAACGAGCTTGACATAGAAGAAGGAACTATGCTCATACCCTTCATTTCATTTTTTAACAAGGTTGACAGAACACTAGGAACTATCCTCATGATTCCTTGATCACGACCCATAAGAGGTCATGACTTCCTAGAGGTTCTCATCAGATGGGAGAACAATTCTTTGGAAGGGATACATAGCAAGGAATCCATTAAAGAGATTTGGTTCCAATTCCCCCAGTACATAATGTACAACATCATGGAATTGATCGTTAGTTGATGTAGGTATGGAATGGGTTGCCACATATTTGACCCGTGGTGGGGAAGATACCATTGGGACAAAAGGAACATTTAGGGAAGATGGTTGACTGGAATCCATATTTCAACTGGGAAATGAAAGCTGGTCAACGGTGACAATTCCGCCTTCATGCAGGAAACACATCACTCAAAAGAGTGTTGAAACAATAGCTCCCATGTCATAAACATAGTCATGCCCAAGAAATAAATTGTAATCTAAAGGTCCTGAGACTACCATCACATTGAGATAAAAAAAATTTCCTCCGAAAGTAATAGGCAAATGAGGAAGGATCCCTAATGGTTGACTAGTTCCTCTGTTAGAAGCCAACAGATTCTGGGTAACATGCACAAGTGGCAGTGAGCCGAGCGCTTGCCAAGAAATGGAGGAAAGGATACTCACAGATGCACCTTCATCTATAATAGTTTTAGATACAATCATATTAAAAACCTGTACTATGATCTGGAAAGGCACAAAAGAAGGAAGACGACATCCTTTCAGTCGATTCCAATCAAAGGAAGTGACCAGACTACTTGGAGGGGGTACCGTAAGAATGGGAGAATTACCCCCTTGAGTTACAAGAATGGGAGGATTTTCATCCTGTCTTGATGGAACAGGAGGGATGCCTCCTAACTCATTGGAATCTGAAGAAATGAAAAGAACTTGAGTGGTATCATACTCACTCTCTATGGAAAAGGTACGATTATTTGAAGGTGAAATTGGGTTAGCTGATTAGTCAGGTATAGACTCATGGGATTCACATTCAAAGAGACTATGTTTGACCGATGGTTGATTTGGGCCAGTCACTTCATCAACTAGTGAAGGATTAAGGGAGAGTCTCCTGTAACCAGATGTAAGTCGTTGCCGAGAAGTAGGACGATTATCCAACACTTTTTGTGCTTCATCCAGATAGGGACAAAGTTGAATGGGGTGATTACCTTCACATAAACTATAGGGAAACTTAACTTTACCCTTCTTTCCATCAAATTTACTACCACTAGTTGATGGTGTGTCACCAGCATGATCTCCAGAAGGCACAGGATGATGTGAACGAGAAGACCATTCTTTTAAGGTCTGAGGAATACCAAAACAATTTCTAAGAAGATTGTCTCTCGTACAAATTTTGCGAGGATATCGAAGTTTGTGAGGCTTATCGGACAGTTTCTCATCAGAAGATGCATTCAAAGCAATGGTTGCTTGGTTTCCCCTTGCTAAATTTTCTTCTTCTTCTTCTTCTTCCTAGCCACCTGGTTACTAGTGTCAATACTTTCACCAAGCGAAGAGGAAGAAGGGGAGGAAGAAACAACCGACGAAGAAGGGGAGGAAGAAACAATTGACGAAGAAGGTAAAGGGTCAACTTTAGGATCAACTGGAGGTTGATTTTATCCAATTGTAGGAATATTCAGTTATGGGGCCAAGGAGGTTGAGAAAAACCATATTGGCAAGTCAATGGTAAGTCCTGGAAGGGACAATGTAGCCATATAAGGAGCACTAATATTTTCGAAAGGAGGAAAAGGACTAGGATTCCCATCAAAAGGAATTCCTTAATCAATGTACTCTAGAGTTGTTTCCATATGTCTCAACCTAAGATTAAATAAGGAGTGACGTGGAGGATGTTATCTATGGTCAACTAATTATATTTTAATCAAAATAAAGTAAAAAGAAAAAGAGGGATAATCTAGGAAAAAGGATTGCCAAGTAATTGTGAACTACAATATATTGCCTTAGTAAACCAAGGACTTAACATACATGCAAAAATCTCCCCGGATGATGATTTTGGTGTATCACAATATACAAGGCAGTTGACTCGGTTACATATGGATGGATATAAGCCTAATGTAGTCCTCCCAAGTATACGCAAAAGTATGTGGAGGCCCAATCTGTGTTAGCACTGTCTCATGTGCAACCACATAGTGAGAGCATTCCTTTATACTTTTTGTACTATAACACCACCATATATACCCAAAAGTACATGGACGAGCTACGATATACTTATGTACATGGAATGAGGTATCACACTCAGAATGTATCGTAGACAATTAGCGATAGCTGCTATGTTTAATGGTGCTGGAACACATCTCTAGCCTAGACCTCTAAATATTATGCGTTATGTTACAATGCTCCATTAGGTTAATTGAGATAACTTTTAAGTTGATATTCTTAAGAATTTGCCTTTCAAGGTTCACCACGTGATGTATGTTTGAAATTCCTAGAATACAACTAACATGAGAAACATTCCTTCATTCAATTAACAATGAAAATCGTAGCTAGTAAGGGATAGAGCAATTAGATCTTTGACAAAGAGCAAAGAGCACACCTAATGCAATTTCCCTAGCTATTCCTATCAAGCATGCACAAACTACAATATGCACAATTCAAATTTTTCGTTTCATTTCCATTAATGCTTAGATGAACAAAAGGAAACTAAATGTAGAAACAATCAATCAATACTTTTCACAAGAAACGAAGGCTTTACGACAATTTCTTTTTCAAAGAAATTAAGGCTTTACGACACTTCCTTTTTAGAAAAGACTAATCGATTATAAGCTATCCTTGACAATGAATTGATAATGACAAATAAATCACTTAATAAACACTAAACAATCAAGGCCAAAGTACGGCTAGGAGGAGAAATACAACTTGATTTCAGAGCCATAAGAAACATTGATCTTTTAGCAAAAAACATCAGAAGAAACTTTGGAAAAATCAAACCAAAGGTGGGTTTTTTAGCATAAGAGGGATCACTACAGCCTAGAGTGTGAGACAATGCTAAGGCTTCTCTACAATGCATTGTGTCAAGACCAACACTGCGTTAGTTCCAGAGAGTCAAATAAAGAGACATTCAAGCACATGTTTTAACGAAAAACACTTCAAAATGACTGAAATAATATCAATGAAGTCAAGCAAAGTCTACTAGGATGTAATATGATGAGGATAAGCTACTAGGAATGATAGTCATTCCCTAGTATGGTCACCATCTTGTTATATGGAATTTTCATCTACGGATAAACACATTTTCCCTAAGTGGGTAGCTACACATAGAACAACAGAAAGAAAGCAGTTTAACCTTTCCTATAGCAGATAGATGAGATGAAGGAACTTGTAGTCCTTCACTTCCTAATCCCCTTTGAATTGCTCCTATCGCTCCCACTTGAACTGAATCCACTTAATTGGTACATGTTGGGTTGTGTTATATTCTTTCCACGACTAACCTACGTAGTTAATGGGGGGGTTAGAGGGGGCACGGAGCCCCCCTTTGTTGCATCGATTATGCAGTGGTGGGGTCACAGGGGGGGTAGCAGCCCCCCCTATCCGTGGGGTGGGTAGCCCCCCTCTACGGGGTCCGAGCAGTGTTTGGTTGGGCAGACCTACCTATGGTTTTCGGTCCACGGTTTTGGACATGATGGTTTTCGGTCTATGGTATTGGATGCTTTGGCATGTATAAATATGTATTGTAACATTGAAAGGAATATAATGAAAAATCAAGATGGCAGTCCCAGTTTTTGGATCCAGGGGAAAATATCTGTGTATATGTGTTTTATGTGTTATGTTCTCACACTGTCTATTTTCTGTGTTTTAGAATTCGTATGTAGGTAATTTATGTACGAGGTTAGAACTTACATTTGGTATCAGAGCTGTTTTGGCTTCAAGGGGAAGCCTTTGTCGCTGAGGGCTTTCGGTCAGGCCTGTGGTATACCCTGTTCAGTGGGATATCTACGAGATCAATTATGGTGGTGAAAGAAGATGATGAGCAATGGAAAGATAGAGATTGATAAAATTAATGGTCAGAGTTTTGAGTTATGGAAACTCAAGATGGAGGATCTATTGGTGGATAAAGATTAGTGGATTGTGGTAGGTCCAGTTACTAAACCAACAAGAGTGTCTGATGAAGAATGGAAGAAGTTGGATCAGAAGGCAAAGAGAACAATATCATTGCGTGTCTTAGATTTAGTATTGTTGAATGCATCAGGGGAAGCTACGGCAAAGGCTTTGTGTGACAAGCTAGGGACATTGTACCAATCTAAGTCTCTCGTGAGTAAACTGCTCGTATGGAAAAATCTGTATAACCTAAGGATGAAAGATGGAGACTTGGTGACAGAGTATCTAAACGCATTTAATACTGTGGTAAGTCTGTTATTATCTGTTGATATTAAAATTTCAGATGAAGATAAGTGCATCAGTTTGTTGTGTTCTCTACCAGATTCATGGGATAGTCTTGTTATTGCAATAGGTAGCAATGCAACTGCCTTGTAGTTTGATGAAATAGTCTTATCCTTGCTGACGGAGGAGATGAGACGGAAAAATATGGAGAGCCAGAATGGCGATGCCTTGTTTGTACGAGGACAATCCTTGAACAGAAGAAAAAATAAGTCATCGAATGGGAGATCTAAATCTAGAGGGAGATCTAAATCTCCAGGAAAACCTATAAAGGTGGTGTACTGGAGATGCAGAAAGGAAGGGCACTACAAAAGGGATTGTAAATCTAAATATCGTGACAAAGGAAAGGGATCTAATGATGCTTCTTCTGCAGAGGCAAAAACCACCTCAGATGAAGGTGGGGATGTGTATTTGGCTTCTTCAAGTACACATGTAGATCATGTGGCATGGTTGAAAGACTCAGGTGCATCCTTTCGCTTCACTCCCCATAGAGAGTGGTTTTGTGAGTATGATAAATACGATGGTGGTGATGTCTTCTTAGGGGATGATAGGAAGGATACAATCATTGGTTGTAGAAAATTAAAGTTGAAGTTGCAAGGTGGAAGGGTTAGAACACTTCCAGGTGTTCTGCATATTCCTGCATTAGCCAAAAATCTGATTTCTATAAGCAAGATCGATGATGCAGGTTTAAAAATAGTGTTTCAGAAGGATACCTGCAAGATGGTCAAGGGAGCATTGGTATTGATGCGGGGAGTCAGACTGGAACTCTGTACAAGCTGCAAGGTAGCACTGTTGTTGAGGGGTGCAACAGTTCTATGGTTCCTGAAAGTGGAACAAAAAATCTAGTGGTCTCTGGAGAGAAGACCATGTTGTGGCATCAAAGGGTTGGACATATTGGAGAGAAGGGCCTTTGAATACTTCATGGTAAAGGTCTGGTAGAAAGTATGAGTAATAGCTCTCCAGATTTTGATTTCTATGAAAATTGTGTATATGGGAAGCAGAATCGGGTGGGTTGCCCCTCTGGTGGTAAGAGGGAGAAATAGATATTAGATATTGTGCATGGTGATGTGTTTGGCCCTGAGAAGGTTCCATCGCTAGGTGAGTTTGTGTACTATGTATCATTTATAGATGACTTCTCAAGGAATATATGGATATATTTCCTTAAGAAGAAATTTGAAGTCTTTGACAGGTTTAAAGAATTTAAGGCTTCGGTGGAAAACCAGACAGAGAAGAAGATAAAGGTGCTAAGGACAGATAACAATGGAGAGTTGTGTAGTAACGAATTTAAAGAATTCTGTAAGAAGTGTGGTATAACACGGCAGAAGAGTACTCCATATACACCTCAACAAAATGGAGTTACAGAAAGAATGAATAAGACATTGATGGAAAGGGCAAGAAGTGTTATAGAAATTTTTGGGCACTACAACCCCAATCATATATGTCCATAAACCAAGGGTGCCTAAGTCCCTAAAAGTGTTGTTCAAACCCCTAAAAGAACAAGGTCAGCTGATTACATCATCTTCCAGAAGTTCTCCATGAAAAACTACTTAGAACTGGTCAAAACTGGACCATCTCACCTGCTCCATGGTCAAAGTGCACTGCATCCCACCTAAATGCACATGGGAGGTGTGATGCATACTGAAAAGCCCTTCTACGGGGTGCGATGGGTGAGAGTGGACAAATGATAGAGTCAATTTGCGACGTGGATGATCATGGAATATTATAGAAACTTCTCCAGTGACACTTGCCTCTCTGCATTCGCCCAGGGATGAGTAAGAGATCATCAATCTCCATGTGGAATCAAGAACTATGAGAGAGAGGACACTAATCAAATCTTAAAATCTGACTCACCTCCCTAAAATCATCTATATATGGATCCCTCATCCCAGAGATCCAAAGGCTGGAATTTTGTATCTTGTAAGGAAGTGCTGCTAGTTTCTTTGTGTAATATCATAGTGTTGGGTGATCTAAGCTTTTCATGAGGTGAAGAAGGGCTTTCTTGCTGAGAGGATGATGTTGGGTCAAAATAATTGGTTGTAATCCTGTTTTCTATTCTTGATATTAATAAAGCTATTCAAGTTTTCCTCAACATTCTTGTATGATTGATGATATATGCATTTGCGTGGTCATCTGGTTCTATATTTTTTGTGATAGTAGATCTCCGTTCTTAGATAGTATTATGCTGCTTTGATTCTACAGGTGCTCTTTGAAGCTGGGTAGACGAGGAAGCGAGTGGCAAAGATCTATCAGAAGAGAGAGGAATCAAACAAGGAACCAAGCGCAAGACAGAGGTTGGTCTCCTTTGTTCCCCTCTTATCTACTTCTCATAAAGGAAAATGAAAGTAGTTTTAGTTAGTTTGTTTCTAAGATAGTTACCAGTCTTAGTGGGACTAGAAGCTCTGCATAGAGACTAGATTTTCCGATAAAAAAATGGCGACTCCACTGGGGAGTGAATAAATTGTTTGTTTGTCTAGATTTTTTTGCTTTATAAACTTACAAACGGAGCCTAAAGTCAAGCTAGCTAGCCTTCGAACTGCATTTTCTATGCAAGTGCAAAGTAGATCAATGCTGCTTCAGTCTATCTCTGGGTTTTGTTTATGAACTGAACAATCGATTTACAAACTCTCTAATTGCCCTTGTGGTGGCTCTAGTAACCTCCTTAGATCTACCCCTATGATTTATTTAGTGATTATCACTTGCTCAGCCTAAATCCCTGAACTATGCTACAAACTGTGATCAAGAACTAGATCAAAAGTCTCTCATTGTACCATCGCACCCTCTCTTCAAGGATATCAGTATGCATCACACTTTCCATGTGCTGTAGGTGGGATGCATACTAGAATCCCTGTGTAACAGGTGCGCTAGTTAGAGAAGCCTAATTTTGCCTCCAGACTTTGGTTTTTCTTCACTCTTTTCAGCTCTATTCAGGAGTTTTGCTATTTGTAGTCAGTATACCTCTGTGGAAACCCCCTTCCTTGCCATTATTCCACCTCCATTGTGCAAAAGACTATAATTTTTTTTATGTATTTTGAGCCATTTTCAGTTCTCTTTTACAGAAAAGTAGCGTAATTGAACTGTCGTTTCTTGATTTGGAAGTGTCACAAGTGTCGTTTTCAGTCATAGAAGAGAATCTGATTGTTCTTGATAGTCGATTACACTGTTTCTCTTGTATTTTATTTGAATTAGTAGTTTTTGAAGTGTCGAAAGCAAGTTTCCCATTCCAAATCGCAAAGTGTCATCATTGTTTTCATTTTGTCTTGAAAAGAAGCTTGTTAGTAATGCCGCTTTGAAAAATAATTCAGATTTGCGCTTAGCTTTCTTTTTATCATTCACACATTAAGAAAGCTGAAAAAAAATACATGCATGTGCATTTGCATTTAAACTGTTTGTTGGTTTGATTTAGGATAGTGCATATAGTGTGTGCTCTCTGCTCTATGTTGAAAGAATATCATCTCTCTTTCTTTAGTAGCTAGGATTTTCATTGCAAAAAGAATATTAAACGATTGTTTATCATCTTAGATTGCATTTTAGGAATTGTATATCTACATCATGCGGTGAACCTGAAAGGCAAATTTATTAAACAAGATCAACTATAAAATAAATATAATGAATCTAAAAACACTTTGCAACCTAATGCACAACATCTAGAACTCTAGTCTAGAGACGTATTCCGGCGTCGTAAAGCCTGGTAACTGTTGTTTTCATTTCTGGTTGGGTGATTCCTCCGCTCTGAGATGACAAGTGCGAGTACGGACTTGTGCTCCCACCTACCATCGAGTATATATTGGGAGACCACAATAGGCTATATCCTTTATCCATAAGAAGCTGTGTCTACCGCCCTATCGATCGCAATTCACTGAACAAAGCGTTCGGGAAGATTGACTGTCGTACAGTAAAAAGTATTCTACAGTTTTGCGATTGGTTTGGTAATCCCTCTGTCTAGATTTCCAGATTAGTCTCTTTCATTCCTTTTCAGACTCCTTAGAGGAAAAGGTCCATCTGAGCACTTGTCACTTCAAGCTCATTAAAAATCGAAGGCGACTAGAGTCATCTTTTGTTTTTTCTCGACTCTTAAAAATTGAAAAAACAAGTTGTGTCAAAGCGTCTAAAATTTATTTTAATCGGAATAAACATCACCTTTCCTATGTTGGTCTTAGTTTCAGAAAAATGGAGTCCACCAACCAAGAATTTCCCCTTGGAGGAGATCCTAGTCCTTTCTCCTCTTGGGGAGATGTTGGTGCACCTCATATGGCCACATTGTCGCTTCGAGGATTGACAATCAGCCTGCCCGTATGGCTCTTCTCGACCTCTGTCGTTCAAAACACCATGATTCCTGAGAAATCAAGTAAGTAACTAGACGATACCAAAGCTACCCCCCAACCTTCTACTTCGTCCGATTCTCCCTCTCCTCCTTCCTCTTTGCTTGATGAAGCTGGTAAAGCTAAAAAACAAGTAACTAAGAAGGAGAAGAAGGGGAAGGAGAAGAAAGAGAAGAAGAAGAAGGAGCCAAAGGCGAAAAGGGGCAACCAGGCATCATCTAGTGAAAATCCACACACTGCACTGTCAAAGCCTAAATCTCCATGTGTCATTTGCAAAGGAGATCACTATCATCAAGATTGTCCCTGCATCCCTCGGATCTTAAGATACTGGTCTCCTCGTTTGCACAATCCAGTGTCAACAACCTTTGCTGATCATGTTGAAAGTACACAGTCAACTAGTGAAAAGGAAAAGTAAAAGTAAATTCCCTTGTAAACTGTGTGAAGGCGATCACGCCGTTCACCGTTGTCCCTTCCTAGACGAGGCTAAAAGAGTTATGGATGACCGTCCAATTTCACCGTTACGGCTTCCTCCTGGATATAAGAAACTATTGCGAAGTCCATCACTAGTTGAAAATCCGACTGACATGCCATTGTGGTCTGTCGAAGTCTCTATCATTGAAGATAAACCATCTGAATTCACACCAGACAAAAGTCAAAAGGCCGAGGTGGCAGTTGACTCGGTCTTGCCTTCAGAAGGTCCATCTTCAGATGATACAGTCACCAGAGAAAACAAAAATGACACCGTTCAAATTCTCTTCATAAACACAGACTCCGATGAACATGGGGGTAGTCTACCCATTCCTTTACCGTAGGAAGGAAGTTTGTCAGAGTCATATCCAGCTGTCTATTTGGTCCCACCTCCAAGAAACCTATTTGTTTCCTTCGATTGTAATCTACTAGGCAGACCCCATTTACTGGCTAGTGTACCATTTCGAATCATTGCATAAATATACAGAATGGTCATGGATGGTACCATCATAGATGAAGGGGCTTCTATGAGTATCCTTTCCTCAACTGGTTGGAAAGCGCTTGGTTCACCATTGCTTTTTCCTGAAATGAGAAATCTAACGGGCTTTCATAGAGGAACCAGTCGACCGTTAGGGATCCTTCCCAATGTGCCAATAACATTGAGAAGGAAAAATATTCACATGAACGTAATGGTAGTCCAAGGACCCCTATATTATAATCTACTCCTTGGACGCGACTATATTTATTGCATGGGAGCCATTGTCTCCTCGCTCTTTAGAGTAATGTGTTTTCTGCATGAAGGAAGAGTGGTCAAGCTCGTAGACCAGCTTTCATTTCGTAGCTCACACATAGCAAACAGTCAAATACCATCCCGGAATGGTCTTTTCATGCAAGGAATGTCTCATCAATCCCCAGTCCATCCACCTGATGAGCGCGAGTGATTCGGGAGGACATGACTGAAACCCAGGGGGCATGCACCCTGGTCTATTTCGGCAAGAAAACCTTAGGCATAGGGTAGGTTTCCGTGAAGGATATATGACTGATTTATGAGATTAGACTGGAATAAGATTCCTTTGTCAAAGTTATGTGAGTGGAGGCAAGTTGCACCACTCACCTTTGTCTATTTCGGTGGACATCGCCGAGGAAGTGTTTTGTCTACAGTGTAGATGGAACAATCTTTGGTAACCTGGAAATTTTTCGCTATACCTGGGGGCATGCAAACCTTTTGGCATGCAAGCAAAGAGCGACCATTTATTTTTTAAATTTGTAGGCCCTCTAACCCTTTAAACTCATAGGATTGGTTGTTTCCTAACTTGCATAAAGAAAGGATGCAGGGCAAAGCTTTGTAAGGTGCAAGCTCCATAAAAAATGGCATCTTAGATAAGACATCCTTATTATATGACTGGATTGAGCAGTTTTTATGTGGAGTTCAAGCTTGTTGAAAAATAAACATAAGAAATGAGAAAATTCTTCCCCTAGAGTTTAAGCTCATTCATTAAAAAATGATCCAATTTCCGGTAAATAACCATCATGAATACATTATCATCAGCCTTTGAAGCCTTGGTCATGTTCTCGTCATCACCTCCACTCTATTTTGGCTGATCATTCACCTCCATTTGATTGTTTACCCCTTTCTGAGGAACAACTGTGAAGAATGATCCTGTTAGCCATCCTTGTGACACTGCCATGATTGGAAAATTCCAAACCTTACCTAGAATTAGCTGCTACCCAAATTTATCACTCGTTCCTCGAAAAATGAGTCTCCTTTAAGCTCTTTTCATCTGACTTGTAAAATATGAAAATATTGTTGAGTAATTGGCCTCTCCAGCTCGTTAAAGTGACCGAAAGTTCTATCCCTCCTTTATATTTTAATCTTTTTGGACCTGAGGGATTATTACACAAAAAGATCGAGCGCTTGTTTTGTTCGGCTCGTTAAAATTATCGAAAATTCATCCCTTTTGTATTATTTTATAATTTTTCGGACTTAAGGGATTATAAGGTGAAAAAGGATTATTGGAGTTTTCTTTACGTCCCTTTTAGACTCCCTAAAATTGAAAAGGACCGAGTTATCTTTGTCTTTAAACTCGTTAAAACCAAATAGCGACAAACTTGTCCATACAGACAAGAACGAGTTTCACTATCTCTAGGCTTGTTAAAACATAGCAATGGGTTTGCTTGAAGGGAAAATTATAGAACAAGCATATGTTATCCTCCTCAAGCTTGACAAAAATAAAGAGGTACTGGTCAGCAGTGACTGGGGAAAAATTGGGAAGAAAACTTGAAGAAACTTTATTGCTAGCAAGTCGCTCTTGAACATGACACTTTCACTCTGCATCTGAGTTGGGTTGGGTTGTTCCGTTTACTGGTCATATCACCATTGGTCCATCGCAACATCCATATTTGGGGTTAACACTACCAATCCATCATGTCGGTGTCGCCAGTATGTTCTAGAGAAGTTTCTCAGAGAATTCGCCTGTGTCTCATCCACTACAATACATTCACGCTCTATTCTTTGATGACCACACCCTGAACCTTATATCATCAGATCGTTTTCACCTCCATTAAAATCATTTACTCCGTTTCGTGCCATAGATGTGGGATTCATTAAGGCCCTCCTATGGTGGGTCGCTTCTTGTCGATATCAGCTCATTATCCAAGAAGTCGACTTAGGGACAACCCTTTCAGTACTTTGAAGCTCGCATGCCTCAATGGCAAGTTTCTCACTTCCGGCGACAATTTTACATCAATGGTCTTTGACCGAAAGATTTTGCGTGGTGTTCAATACCAAGTCGCTTATTCACACCACGTGAATTGTACTGTAGTACCTTGAGGGTCATCATCATTATCGGTGATTCCTCTCGCTCCCGTTAACAGCTTACATCACTGGCTGGTAATCAGGTGATGTCTTTCCATGCTCGACTCCAGAACATCTCTCACATGGATCAACTTGTACTTTGAGTGAATATCGAATGAGATTGAAGACCCTGGATCTAGTTTCATCCATCCGGGCTGCGATATAGATTTAGGAAAATAAAGACATCGAATGTACATCATTGATGCACAGATAATCATCCAATCTAAGGAATGATGGCTCTACCAGAATCATCAGTTTACACTCAGACGATTGTCTGTATTATGTACAGGAAAACGAATTTATAAAGATGAACATGGGAATTCCCGCCTCAACTAGATGATGAAAATATTATGAAGATAATGGATTGTAATGTATCTTATTACAAGTAGCCTTCCAGCTCGAAAAAACTTCGGATCCTCATGATAATGCATTTCACCTGACATCAAAAGATTAACGACCTCATGCTTTAGGGGGCAGCTGTTATAGACATTTTTGGGCATTGCAACGCCAATCATATATGTCCATAAACCAAGGGCTCCTAAGTCCTTAAAAGTGTTGTTCCAACCCCTAAAAGAACAGGGTCAACTGATTACATCATCTCCTAGAAGTTCTCCATGAAAAGCTACTCAGAACTGGTCAAAACTGGACCATCTCACCTGCTCCATGGTCAAAGTGTGCTGCATCCCACCTAAATGCACACGGGAGGTGCGTGCATACTGAAAATCCCTTCTATGGGGTGCGATGGGAGAGAGTGGACAAATGCCAGAGTCAATTTGCGAGGTGGATGATCATGGAATCTTCTAGAAACTTCTCCTGTGACACTTGCCTCTCTGCATTCGCACAGGGATGAGTAAGAGATCATCAATCTCCATGTGGAATCAAGAACTATCAGAGAGAGGACACTAATCAAATCTCAGAAGCTGACTCACCTCCCTGCAATCATATATATATGTATCCCTCATCCCAAAGATCCAAAGGCTGGAATTTTGTATCTTGTAAGGAAGTGCTACTGGTTTCTGGTGTAATATCATAGTGTTGGGTGATCTAAGCTTTTCATGAGGTGAAGAAGGGTTTTCTTGCTGAGAGGATGACGCTGGGTCAGAACAATTGGTTGTAATCCTCTTTGGTATTCTTGATATTAATAAAGCTATTCATGTTTTCCTCCACATTCTTGTATGATTGATGATATATGCATTTGTGTGGATAATATATATCTGGTCCTATATTGTTTGTGATAGTATATCTCTGTTCTTGGATACTGTTATGCTGCTTTGATTCTACATGTTCTCTTTGAAGCTGGGTAGATGAGGAAGCGAGTGGCAAAGGTCTATCAGAAGAGAGAGGAATCAAGCATGGAACCAAGCGCAAGATAGAGGTTGGTCTCCTTTTTTCCCCTCTTATCTACTTCTCATAAAGGAAAACGAAAGTAGTTTTAGTTTGTTTGTTTCTAAGATAGCTACCAGTCTTAGTGGGACTAGCAGCTCTGCATAGACACTAGATTTCCCGATAAAAAGAAGCATGCTCAGTGGTGTCAGGTTAGGACAAGAATTCTGGGCAGAGGAGGTGGAGACAACATGTTACCTAATCAATAGATCACTTTCATCAGCATTGGAAGATAAGACTCCACAAGAGGTATGGACTAGTAAGAAACCCTCTCTTTCCAATCTGAGGGTACCTGGGTGTGATGCATATGCACATGTTCCAAAGGAGAAATGAACCAAGTTGGATAGTATATCTGAAAAGTGCATCTTTATTAGGTATAAGGATGGTTTAAAGTGTTATAAGCTTTGGAACCAAACAACAAGGAAGGTTGTGTATAGCCAAGATGTGGTGTTCATAGAGGTGAAAGATGTTATTAAACATGAAGTCCAACCAAAGGAAACTGAGAGGATAGAGTTTGAGCTAAAGGAGGAAGAATCAAACTCTATAATAGAGGAGGAATTAGACGATGAAGAGCCACAAACTACGAGTGTAAGAAAATCAGTTCGAGAAAGAAAGTAGCTAGAAAGGTATAGTTCATCAGCGTTTTGTTCAAATTTTTCTTTATCTATTCTAATGATGATCCCAGAACTGTGAAGGAAGCGGTAGATTGAGATGATGGAAAACTTTGGAAAGAGACCATGGTTGATGAAATGGAATCCTTGCACAAAAATGAGGCTTGGGATCTGGTGGAGTTTCCGGGTGGAAGGAAACCCATTGGCAACAAATGGGTGTTCAAGAAGAAGATAAATACAGAAGGAAAGGTGGAGAAATACAAAGCTCGGTTGGTAGCAAAAGGTTATTCCCAGGTGCCGAGAATTGATTTTGGTGATATTTTTTCTCCTGTTGCCAAGGTAACTTCTATTAGATTACTTTTATCTATTGTCGCTTCTTTTTATTTTTAGGTAGAATAGATGGATGTGAAGACAACATTTCTTCACAGGGATCTGGAAGAGGAGATCTACATGAAGCAACCTGAAGGCTTTGTGGTGAAGGGTAAGAAAGAACTAGTATGCAAATTAAAGAATTCTATGTATGGGTTAAAATAGTCACCAAGGATGTGGTATTAGAAATTTGATACATTTATACGGGGACTTGGCTTCACGAGAAGCAAAGCAGATCACTGTGTGTATTTTAAATTAATTGGTAATTGTGATATTTATCTAGTCTTGTATGTGGATGATATGTTGCTGGTTGGAAATGACAAAGAAATTATCCAGGATTTGAGGACCCAATTGTCCTCCGAATTTGACATTCAAGATCTTGGTGCTGCAAACTATATTTTGGGCATGGAAATTAAAAGAGATCGAGCAAAGAGGAAGCTCTGGTTAAACCAAAGGAAGTATGTTGAGACAATACTGCATAGGTTTAATATGCAGGATAGTAAACCGGTGAAGGTTCCTATTCCTGTAGGCGTAAATTTATCTACTAAATAGTGTCCCAAGACAGAAGAAGAGGAAGAGGATATGTCCCATGTTACATATGAAAGTGTATTTGGTAGCCTAATGTATGCAATGGTCTGTACTAGATTAGAAATTGCACATGCAATGGGAGTATTGAGCAAGTTTATGTCAAAACTAGGGAAGGAGCATTGGACAGCAGTGAAGCGAGTTTTCAAGTATTTGCGTGGCACTAGTGATTATGGTTTGTGCTACCAAAGAAGACTAGGATTATATATAGTTTTGGATATTCATAGCTTTGTTGATGCAGAATGGGCTAGAGATTTGGATTAGAGAAGATCTACAAGTGGGTATGTGTTTAACCTATTTGGAGGTGTAGTCAGTTGGATGAGTAAGAAACAATCTATAGTGGCACTATCAACTAGAGAGGCAAAATACATGGCAGCCACTCATGCAAGCAAGGAAGCAGTTTGGCTGTAGAGATTGTGTTCAAGTATGGGGTTAGTACAGGGAGATATAAGGATAGACTGTGATAGCCAAAGTGCAATTTTCTTGGCAAAGGACCCTGCTTATCATTGAAAAAAAAATCACTTTAACGTTCAATATCACTTTGCAAGGGATATGATAGAAGACAAAAAGGTTTTGCTGGTAAAGGTTGACACTTTGAAGAATACTGTAGATGCATTGACAAAATTTGTGAGCTCTAAGAAGTTATCATGGTGTAGAGAAACAATGGTCGTTTTAGGGCTGGAAAAATGACTAAGCTCTCTTGTGGTCCCCCTGTGGAAAGAAAACAACAAGTGGGAGAATGTTGGGTTGTGTTATATTCTTTCCACTACTAACCTACGTAGTTAACCAGGGGGGTTAGAGGGGGGGCAGAGCCCGCCCTTCATTGTGCCGATTGCGCAGCAGGGGTGTCACGGGGGGGCGGTAGGCCGCCCTGTCTGGGGGTTTTGAGAGGAGTAGGTAGCCCCCCTCTATGGGTCCAGGGCAGTGTTTGGTTGGGTGGACCTACCTATGGTTTTCGGTCCATGGTTTTGGACGTGATGGTTTTCTGGCCCTGGTATTGGATGCTTCAACATGTATAAATATGTATTGTAACATTGAAAGGAATATAATGAAAGGTCAAGCTGGTAGTCCCGGTTTTGGGATCTAGGGGAAAATCTCTATGTATATGTGTTTTATGTGTTCTTCTCTCGCATTGTCTATTTTCTGTGTTTTAGAATTTGTATGCAAGTTATTTCTGTATGGGGTTAAAACCTATAGTACCCGTGTTAATAGAAATAGAAACAACAACGATCAAATAATTCATGATGTATCTACTATAAACCAATGGAATCGAAGACATTGAAACACATAATCATCATAGATATGAATAAGAATATGAGAAAAGGAATAAAGAACTTTATTCATGTAGAAGGAAGAGTTTCACCCGATATAGTTTGATCCTATGCCACTCATCCAGCTTCAGTCCAACCATCATCACATCAAAAGCACACCAATCCATTAGCATAACATTGGGTGACATGAACTCAAATCTCAAACCAACAAAATTTCTCTACAACCTTCAAATTCTAGCCCCCTAATCACTATGATGAGTGCTCAATTTATAGGGAAATGGAGGTGGTTTTGTCGTAAATGAGGATATTGAATGGCCTTCCAAAATTGGAGTTAGTTTCCATGGAGCAAGAGATGAGAGAATAGGAGGTTAATTGATCCTTAACCTATCCAAATTTGAGCTCATAGGAGGAGGTAAGAGATGGGATCCTTCTAGAATGATCTAGAATCAAGGAATATTCATAGAATCCAATGTGGATTTCGCTCATTCTCTCCTAGCACAGGTCAAAGAAAGCCTAAGTGAATTGTAGTGCAGGCCTGAATTGGTCTGCCTGCTTTTCAATGCAGCTACCCCTGACCAAGGCTACGCTGGTGTTCCAAGGAGGCATTTTAGCAAAGGCTTCATGCTAGGAAGCTTTCATATATGGAAGAATTCAATGAGATTACTTGTCTATGGCATGTAACAATTGAATTCGGGTTTGATGAGCTCTAATTGTACTGATCTGAATGTCAAGATTGATGTGCTCAAATAGACCTGTAACACTAGGACTGGTCTTAACACCATAAGGAAAAAAGGTATTTAGTGAGTGGGACCCTTGAAGGCCTTTGGCCAGTGGGTGATTAGATCCATTTCTAAAGGAGAAATTACTAGTAGGAAATTAGATTCCTTTGCATGATGTTGATGCGGGATGCTTTCTACTTGAAATTGATGGATACATTAACATAGTAAGCTCATTCAATATTTTCTAGATATGGAGAAATTTTAACAAAGTCGACATCTAAAGAGTTAAGATGAATACCACCCTAGCTAGGAGGGAGTGTTGATTTTTGGTAGCTTCGGTTCGTATTCAAAAAACCATTGAAAAGAAATTAGATTTATCATTTAAAAGTTCATGTAGGCTCCAAATAGACAAATAGGCCCCACCAGTTGAATGGATTTGACCCTTGGTCAAAACCCTCTTACTTTTTCCACTATAAATACACTAATTGAATTACTCCATTTTGCATTAATTAGGATCATAATTTTTTTATGTTTTCTTTCGATAGTGTGGAGGAGAGAGAGAGAGAGGACTAGTGAGAGAGAGAATAGAAGTTTGATTTGCTTTGACCAAACTGACTCATGTTTCTCTTGATTGTTTGACCTGCATTGACCAAACATTTTGTTGCTCTATTTGACTACAGTTTGACTAATGCAATTGACACAAATTCCCTAGGTAGTTATAAGGGAAAAAATTCCACATGTTTGACCTACGTTGACCAAAAGTTGTAGGGGCCAAAATTCAGGTTGTTTAACCATATTTGACTTATTTTTGTAAAAGAATAAAATTCTCTCTTTTGACTAGGTTTGACCTATATGATTTGTTTCATCATTTTGACTATGTTTGAATTGGATATTTAGATTTTACATTTTTTTAATTACATAATTTCTCCTAAGAAAAGATAGTTGGATTTTTCCCAAGATTGGGTTTTCCTAGGTTAGAGTTCTGTGCGTCTCTTGTGCATGCTTATTCTACTATGATTTCTAATGCTCTATTATATTTATGGTTGAAATTTTTATAATTGTAATTACTTAATGATCTAGAATGTGCTAAAGTAGGAAAAATACCATTGGAAGTAATTATTTGTAGCAAGACATTGTGCTTGTATTTATTGCACTTAAAATTTTAACAATTACATCAATCATCTCTTCTCTCAATACATCTCACTAATACATAACTCAATACCCTAACCCACAACATAAACACATTACAAGGATTATGTATAACAATAAGCAATAGAATACATCTCTCTCTCCCAAAGAACATATAAAACAATACAAGGCTTTTTCAATAGATAAATATGAGCTCTCAATCTCAGCTATATAGCATCGTGCCACTGATATCCAACCCCTGCAAAAAAAAAATAGCAGTGCAAAGAGTAGTAATATCGACCATAATAGCAATTCTTTGTCTCAACAAGTACGTACAGTTACTTTGGAATCACATAATCGATCCACATAATCTCTAATCACTCCATTGCACTAGAACACTATGTTTACTGGAATTTTGCAGCAATCGATTAACCTATGTCCCACCACTCCATCTCTTAGCTTCAACACACCAAAATTTTTATCTTTGTTGCAAAGAATTGACATTTTCACTCTAATCCTCTATCACAACATATGCAAAAATATATATTAGTTCATATCTCTCTTGTAATTCTCACTCAAACTTAATCGACATAGCTCGATCTCTCCTCCAATGGTACAATGCGCACTAACTCCTCAGGTTATATGCATTGGTAAAAGGGTCTATCTCTTTTTTGCACATCCATTGTGCATAGGACATTCTCTAGCTTTTTACATCAGCCATAAAGCTACATATATGTGCCCAAGCTATGAGATATAAACTCATCGAACCTTAATTGTGCACTGTTAATCAAAAAAATCTTGCTACAAGTGCCATATGCATTTATAATCAAACATTAGTCCATAAAAAAAGCTTTTTCAATGATCCACTACTTGTTCCTTTAACACATTTCCCATACTTTAATGTGATGAACCAAGTCACACCATACACAAATCAATCAATGCATTCATATCATTGTTGGAGACTAATCCAACTTCGTAAAATAGATCCACCTTATCTAAATCAATTAGATTCTCGTTCATTATGTTCAATCCACTAAACCATAACTTAAGTAAATGATGTGTTCATACCTTCCATTGATGGTCAGGTCTTCAGTACCCATTGCAAAAAACTTAATCAAATGTTCCAAATGAACCCTTTGGAAATTACACCAATTTACACTCATGGCATTTTTTTTGACACCTACAGGAATAGAGGTAGGTTAGTTATGCCTTCTTTTAGTTTCGGACATGGATTTTCCATAGAAAATCTTAGATATGTCACTCTACCCTTTGGCATCAATGGAAAAGGGTGACCTTCCTTAACTAAGACACCATGTTGACACCATAGTAAAGGATGATACCAATATATTTGTTGATGAAAACAGATCATCTAGCGACATCTATAAGATAGTCATGGGGAACCAATGAAATTATTGTTTGCAACCAACATGTCCCTATCCAATGCCACGTTTTTCTATTTTGTTGAACATCCTTCCCCTAAACATGTGATAGGAGTTGTCAATAACCTTAAAACATCTTCTTATTACTATTGTTCAAAAATATTTCTGCTACCTTTGCCTCCTTGCCACATGCAAGAGGCCATAAACTGACTAATGACTCCAAGACAAATTTATGTACATGAGATGCAAGGATTATTAAAGAGATATATGGATATGACAATGACATCCAAACTCATGCATGGATGGAGTATGACTCATTATCCAACGACTAGTTGAAATCTATAACTACTACAATGCATGATTAATTATTTGCAAATAAATACATAGTTGATTAAAACAATGGATTTCTTTCCCATGTATTCTTAGAGCACTCAACCATCGGGTAAAAAAATAAGGTATATGGTTTTATATTATGATAGTACATGGTTATATCAATGGCTCTAAAGTTCATTCATAAATGTAGTAATAGAGGAGCGTTAGGTCCCTATAATACTAATGATGCCCCCATTACTATTTTAGTTGTATCCTTTATTAATATTGTTGTGCCCCTATTGTTCCCATATTGTTATTACTATGCCCTATAGAATCCCTCTATTGTTATTTTTGTGCCTTTATATTATTATTGTTAGGTTGGCTTGGTTATATTATGACTCTTTAGACTCCTATATAGAGAAAGGAGGTTTTGTCATTTGCATCATCCAAGAGTTGTTCATTTATGTAATGTAAAGGAGGTTGCCTCCTCAAAGAGGCTGAATTTTAAGGTGTTGATCTATCTTTTCTATCTTTTTGTGAGTTATTTTCATAACATTTGGTATCAGAGCTTTGGATTCTAGGGCTTCGCTGCTCCAAATAGGTCATCCTGGCATTTTCACTATCACTCTTTTTCTACGATGTTTCAAAAGAGAGCAAAAAAACCGATTTGAGACGAAATCGTGTTGAACCTCGGGTCTGAATTTGAGAGATTTTCGCACTATATTTATGGAGATATGATCTGAGGAAGTTGGTCTTTTTGCAGACTCCTGAATTACATTCCAAACAGGTGACCTTGTGAAAATCATCATAAATTTTGTTTTGAGCATTAGATTGCAATTTAGTAAGAAGTTACAGAAAGAAGACGAACTTTAGTTTCCTGTGTATATTTTTTAGACCTGGAGGTCAAAACAATGACACATGGCACCTCATACAAGTTTTCTCTTCTAAAAGGTATATAATCAGGTCATATTGGGAGATTGTGCATAACTCTTTCTTGGAGAATGTAAATTAAATTAGACTGGTGGCATTGGAAAGAGGACATAGAGGGCTATTGCAGTTTGAAATTTTAGAACTGAAAGATCTGAAATTACAGAGATACATCATATTCAATGTCGAGTGCCTACAAAGTGAAAAAAGGTGTGTATTTTTTTAATATTTGCATAGGCTTGGTTTGAAAAATTAGTTTGAAGGAATTCAAAGGGAATAATGAAGAATTATTATCGGTAATTGATGCCCCAAAGAAAGAAAATGGAAACACATAGTAAACAACTTGAAAGCTCTAGCATGACTCATGAAGAAGAGGAAGAAATGCTACATGATATATCAAAATTACAAGACCAAGTGCAACAAATGTCACTCTCACAAAAGCTAACAGAAAGTAAGATAAATGGCATGGAATCTAAGATAAAGGGCATGGAAGCTAAGATGAATGGTGTGGAAGTTAAGATGAAGGGTGTGGAAACTAAGATCAATGGCATGGAAGCTAAGATGAATGGCATGGACACTAAGATGGATGGCATGGATGATAATATGGAAGAATTGAAGATAAATTTGAACAAGTTGCTACAAGAAATGGTCACTAGTGGCGAAAGGGTAGTAAAGGAAACTCATGATGAGAACAAAAGAAATGTTAATCATGATTTCATAGATTGTAATGTTGGATCAATGACCCACCATATTCCAAAAATCGATATGAGGAAGTTTGATGGCAAGGATCCCGCAACATGGATACTACAGATGGAGCAATTTTTCAATCTCAATAATGTGAAAAACACACAAAAGGTACATATTAAAACTTTATATCGGGAACCAAATCAATTTGTATGGTATGCTCTCGTAAACAAATTATCACTTGGGAAATTTTTACGGAAGAAATGACAGCACATTATGAGGATACAAAAAGCAACACCTTTTTTAGCCAATTGATAAGTCTCAAACAAAAAGGTTCAATGATGGAGCAGATTGAGGAGTACCAAAAATTGAACATAAGGGTAAAAAATATTCCAGAGGAGCATAGGATTTATGTGTTCATAGGGACTTTAAAGGAGAATATCCAACATGATGTTCGCCTTTGGGAACCTGATTCATTAGAGAAGGAATTCAAGTTAGCAAGAAAAATGGAAAGAAAAATTATTCCATCCAGGAAGCCTACTGCTCACAACTATAAAGATGGAAGTGTTGTTTCCCCTAGCCTTCCACAACCTATAAGGTTGACACCACAACAATTGGAAGAAAAAAGAGCAAAAGGGCTTTGTTACAATTGTGATAGCAAATACACTAAAGGTCATAAGTGTGCTGAGAGGAAATTATTCTACATAGATTGTGAAGAGGAAGAAGCAAAAGGAACAAGAAAGTTCAAAAGAAGAGGATATACTCTAGGAACAAAGCGTGGATAAAGAAGAAATGAATCTGACCATATCTTGTAATGCATGGGTTGGAATTACCACTCCTCAAACCATCAAGATAGAAGAACATATCAAGAAGAAAAAGGTGATAGTGTTGATTGATTCAGGAAGTACCCACAATTTTATTCATTCTAAGATAGAAAAATAATTGAATTGCTTCCTATATCCAACACTAGAGTGTCAAGTGATGGTTGCAAGTGGAGGAATGATAAATTGCTCTAGAAAGTACCATAATATCAAGCTATCCATGGGAGAATATGTATTGAATAGCCCAATTCTTTCGATTCTAATGGGAGGTGCTGATGTTGTACTAGGAGTTTAATGGCTACAATCCTTGGGTACAATAGATTTTAACTTTCAAAAACTTTTCATGAAATTTTATGTGGAAGGAAAGGAAATTGAATTAAGGGGCATTGCAGGGAAAAAAGGAAATATAATCAACTCTAACGGTATGACAAAGCTTCTAAAAAAGGAACAACGAGTTGTAATTGCACAATTATGTTCGCTAGATGTTTCCACATCGAAATCATCTATTTCTCTAGATCTAAAAAAATTCTTGGACAATCATTCCAAAGAATTTGAGACTCCCAAAGGTCTCCCTCCTATTCGTGATCACGATCATGCTATTCATTTGATTCCAAGAAGTGTTCCTCCAAACATCAGGTTGTACAGATATCCCTATTCCCAAAAGAGTGAAATTGAACGTATGGTTGCAGAAATGATAGAGGTTGGTATAATTAAACCTAGCCAAAGTTCTTTCTCTACTCTAGTAGTATTAGTGCACAAGAAGGATGGATCATGGTGCACGTGTCTAGATTATAGGGAGTTCAACAAGCTCACTATTAAAGATAAGCTTCCCATTCCTTTCATTGAAGAATTATTGGATGAATTGCATGGATCAGTTTACTTCACCAAGTTGGATCTTCATTCAGGATATCATCAAATCAGAATGAAGACTGAAGACATTCCGAAAACAACATTTAGAACTCATGAGGGTCATTATGAATTTTTGGTCATGCGTTTTGGCCTTACCAATGTAACTTCTACATTTCAAGGTTTGATGAATTCCATTTTCAAACCCTTCCTTAGAAAATTTGTGTTAGTATTTTTTGATGATATACTAATCTACAACAAGTCTTGGAAGGATCATGTTGAACATGTTGACAGGGTGCTACAACTATTGGAGGAGAAACAATTATATGAAAAAAGATCCAAATGTTTCTTTGGAGTACAAGAGGTGGAATATCTAGGTAATATTGTATCTCATGAAGGAGTTAAGGTATACCCTAGCAAAATTAAAGCCATTAAGGAATGGAAAATCCCCACATCCATAAAGCATTTACATGGATTTCTCGGGTTGAAAGGGTATTATTGCAAGTTCATTAAGAATTATGGGAAAATAGTAGCACCTCTAACAACATTATTAAATAAAGATGCATTTTCATGGACTCCAAAAGCAACAAAGGCCTTCGAACATCTTAAAGAGGCAATGTGCCAAGCACCGGACTTAGCTACACCAGACTTCGCAAAAACCTTTATTGTAAATGTGATGCTTCAGGAAATGGAATTGGTGTTGTTTTAATGCAAGATGAAAGATCCATTGCTTTCGAAAGTCGTCTAATCAAGGGAAAGTATTTACACAAAGCTATTTATGAGAAGGAAATGTTTGCAATACTACATGCAATTAATAAATGGAGACCCTACCTAATGGGAAGACACTTCAAGGTAAAAACGGATCATGATAGCCTTAAATACTTTTTATAACAAAGATTATCCTCTGAAGAACAAAAAAATTGGGTCACAAAGATGCTGGGTTAAGACTTTGAAATCATCTACAAAAAAGGGAAGCAAAATGTTGTGGCAGATGCACTCTCAAGAAAGGATGAGGATGTGGAAGCATTGTTGTGTGCCATTTCTATTATCCAACCAGATTGGATAAACGAAACAAGGGGGGAATGGAAGAATGATGAAGAAGTGTGGGAACTTATTCGAAAGTTACAAAAAGATTTCATGACTCCACGACAAAATTATGTACATGAGATACAAGGATTATTAAAGAGATATATGGATATGACAATGACATCCATGCTCATGCGTGGATGGAGTATGACTCATTATCCAATGACTAGTTGAATTCTATAACTACTACAATGCATGATAAATTATTTGCAAATAAATACATAGTTGATTAAGACAAGGGATTTCTTTCCCATGTATTCTTAGAGCACTCAACCATTAGGTAAAAATATGAAGTATAGGGTTTTATATTATAATAGTACATGGTTATATCAATGACTCTAAAATTCATTCATAAATGTAGCAATAGAGGAGACTCTCTCCCATGCATGACTATGACCAATGACTCATCCTTTTATACAATCATATCACAATGATTACACAACCATCGCCCAATGGTGATATCAATGATGATACAAGGCTATATATTTCACACAAGGGTGCTTTACATGGCTGATATAGACCCATTGATATGCATGCCAAAATAAGTGGCTCATTCTCCCATGCAAGGGATACTCAACCATCCTTATAATAGTAATCATGAGAATATACATGGTTGCTAAACAATGCAATAAAGGGTGCTTACAATCATGAAATAAAATTCCTTATTCACTCATAAATACAATAATACGTCAACTACAAATTATTGCATGAAAAAAACACAAACATAAAAAGAAAGCATTGTAACCTTAGATGCAAGTATATCTCCCCATAATCTCATTATACCTCCAATAGGCAGGCCGATCCTAAGGACCTAGTCATGTAATTAGGCTCACAATGACATGATGTTATTTTTTCTACTAATCTTCATCAACTCATCATGTTGCTATATTGTTTCCATACACTCCCTTGATGCTATGTACCTCTCATACACTTATGTAGTTTTTAATGAATGTATCTATCAAATAACAATGGAATACAATAAGGGTTGATCTTTCCTACTCGAAATCTAAGCAGGAAGAGCTTTTCCTTCACCTTTGTCTAATACTCACTCTTCCCTTCAAAAAATACACATTTTTTGGGATTCTAATTCCTTTCGAAACCATTCTCCTTTACTTCTATTTCCTGATGCAGCAACCTTCACTACAAGGAAAAAACCTTCTATATGAGGTTATAGCGATGGTTTTTAGTGTTATAAAATTGGAAAAAATTGTTAAAACAACCTTCGCTACAACATTTGTTTATGGTGGTGGATGTTTTAGTGGAATTGGTAATAGAACTTAATAACAACTAAAAAAATATGGTCATTCAAAGGTTTTAATGGATGCTTTCTTAGTGATGCACTTACTAGACAAATCACACTAGTGCGTTACTAATATAAAATTATCGGTGTTGTAAACTTCACTAGGACTGGGAACAAATGTCTGGAGCACCGATATGTTAAATTTATAAAAGCATTAGTTATTTAATAATAAAAATGCACCGACTCATATAATGTACGATTCCATGCATCGGGGTATTGAATGCAAACAACATTCATATATGAAATGTATACTACCCCAATGCTTATGTCTTCCAAAAACAACCAGGGCATCACTTTTCAGGAAGGGCACTGGGGTAGGCAAGAAACATATTGCAGCCCCGGTTCTTTTATCTTCTCCAACACATCGAGTAGTTATGTCTAACAATGCACCAGTGGTGATAAGTTTTATTAACAGCACATGTGCTTCAAAAGTATAACACATTGGTGCTTATGTGCTTGCAAAATCCCAGGTGTTTTACTTTTCACAAAAGGCACCAAGGAAGGAAAAAAAAATCCGGGTACCGTGATTTTATGTAACCTAATGTATTGATGCATTAAAGATAGTGTTTAAGGTGAATCACGCCAATGCATGAAATGTATATCTTCCCAGTGTGTATTTATTTTACAAATTCATGGGGATACCATTTTTATTATTTCTCTTTTTTAGAAACATCGACCTGTGACAGTGCAATTATTGTGATTTTTAAAATTTGTTATTCATAAAAAAATTGACATGTATCTTATAACAATATTCATATAAATTAAATTTTGATTAGTTCCTTCGTATATGGTGTTTGGATTAATTTGTTATATCATCAAATTTCACATCTCTTCATTATAATATTTAATAATCCATCTATTTAATAAGTGGTGTAACATTTTACAAGGACATTGGAAAACACAATAGAATAAATTAAAATGTATTTTTTTCATATATGAAGAAGAGGCTTTTTGTCATTAAAATGGTATAGTTCTTGATGAGCAATTATCTTTCAATTTGGACACTATTTCCATTACATTAAACAAAACGTGTTATTTTCACAGAAAATTATTTTAGGAAATACAATAGCTTGCATTGATATCTAAATAGATCATCATTCTTTGTTGCAATTGTTGTCAGTGCTTGAGCTACTTCCATGACTTGGGTTATTTGGATGAATGTTTTGTTATTGCATTAATCGTTTTCCTCTTCTTCAAGTTCCATCTACAAACATAAAAATAAAGTGTGATGAGTGTATCTACATTGGTGAGAATAATGAAAATTGAAATAAATAATATACGTCAATGTAAATTGAATCACAATGTACCATAGAAAGAAGTGAGACCCTAATTGTACACATTCTTTCAAAACTATATCTCAATCCTTGTTTCAACAAATATTATGTTGGGGTAGTTCCATACTTTATTTCCTGTAGGTTTTATACCCATAATAAATCATAGATTTAATATAAGGGAGTTTTTTGTTGTATTAATTATAAAATCAGAGGAGTAAAACAACATAGATATTTACAAATTCCATATTAAATTTTTGATATGCCAACATATAATTGCATGCCATATTTAACCTAATGTTAATCAATTCTTTTGATGGCTGTTGTTTGTATGTTAGCACCTTTTTGAAGGAAATGAAGGATGGTTGTTGTAAAACAACTTAAAATATACAAAAATGAAATCTTAAGTTCTTATAAGGAAATATTAGCAATTAATCACAAACTTTGATACCAACCTTTTTCTTCCTTGTAGCCTTGTTTTATGTGTTGAATGAGTTCCATTTTGTTTTATTTTCTACAAGAAAATACTTGAAAATCAATATTTAATACTAAATTATTTGTTTAGATGTACCTAATAGAAAAAATCAATGATTACATACATTTTAAGCATGTTGTTGTTGACATGGCTCCTCCAGTGATGCAATTATGTCCATTTATTTGACTATCTTATTGTACACACACACATTTTGGGACATTCCTACTAGCATGTTTCAGATATCAGCTCGTTGATCCTTTGGGATTTTCATAATCTTCCTGAAAAAATAATAAACTATTTTTATATTGATATATGAAAACTAAATATAACAAAATTGATATTAATAAATAAATGCTTTGTAGTAATATATACATATAATTCTAGAAAAGCATTTTAATTAGGAATATTACTTTTTGAATTATTATTTTTTGTTGTTTTGTGTTTTTTCTATCGCTAGTTTGACATGTCTCATTGACCATTCCTCTGGAAATGCAACCTATAGTTTAAATATAACTTGGTTCTTGGAATCATTGGATCGATTTTTGTATTTTAAGTGGAAAGTACTTCTCTACGTTTGTGCCACTATATCCCTCATATTTTTGTAAAAAAAAATCATCGTTTCATTAACCTCCAACACCACTCCAAATGAGATAAGGACGAATTCATTGTCATCTAAATGTTCTACAATTTTTTTTCTTAGAACGACATTCTTTTCCTTCGTTCTTGGTCCCTATAGAACATTAAACATATGTGAATTAATATAACATTTGAAACATGTTATATAATATTTTTAAGTATATTATTAATGAAAATTAAAAGAAAAAAACTCATATTGAATAATATTTTTTCATTCACCTGATTCATCCTTCTGCAATTTTTCTATAAGGATTTTACACTCTTCTGCACTTAGATTAGAAAGAATCTTATCAAGCTTCCTCATTTTGTGGCTATGCATGACACATACTACCAAATACATATTAGTTAAGCTTACATATAGTTCAAACATATTAATTTTGTAGAGAATTTACAAAGAACTTGAATTTTCTACTTTTAAGATGTGTTATCATTTTGTCTGAGTATATTTGTTTCTTGAAATCTTCTCAAACAATTTTTTTTATAAATATAAAACTTGTACCATTCAATAAAACAGTCATTAGATATATTTTATAAATAAATCACATAATTTTCAGGTAGAAAGAGGTTTGGTAATCGGTGCACTTATGTGCAAAAATGAATTGGTGCGTTTAATTTACTAAATGCATTGGGGCATTTAATTGTTGAGCACCAAAAACATTTTTTTAAATAAATTTAAATTATGATGGTGTGATATGTAACTATAAAAGCACCACCATCATATTAAAAAAAGTAAAAGATAAAAAATTAAACACAATTTTTTTGGACTTAACGATGTTATTTGGCAAAGGCGCACTGTGCATTATATTACACAGGGCGCACTGATAAACAAAAGTTGTTTAAAAAAAATGGGCATGGCCGACAGGGTTTGGATCTAATCAATAAGTGCTCCCCCTACTTCACATGTCAAACACCATATATAGTAACACGAACACATTAAATGTAAAATGCCTAATTTGAAAAGCCCTAATTGTGAAGTGGTAAAGGCAGTTAAGCTCTACAGTGAAATTTTGTAGTCATATAAGGGTTTAAGGTAAGTATTGATTTTTTAGTTTTTCCCTAGATTTTAATTAAATCTAAATAGGAATAGAGATTGCAAAAAATTATTAGTAAAATCAACAATAAATCTTTTACTCTGTAGGTTGCTTTTTTTTTTTTAATTTTAATTAAATCTAACATAAATTGTAAAAACATTTATTAGTAAAAATCAACAGCAAAATTTAGAATTTTTACTGTGCAAGGTTTTGAATGGATCACCATACCTTTCAAATTTTGATCTTTTGAATAGTTCTATTGTTCCAAAGTATTTTACTACTCCACAGTGCTCCCAGTATATCTCTCTTGCAAATCTCTCCCTTGAAATTTTGGGAAAAATAATGAAATAGTGAATAGCTTCTTACTATTTATAAGACTTTATGAAATCATATTTCGAAAAATAAATTACCACTAAATTTTTCGATTTGAAAAAAATAAAACCATGCCCCTTTTTTCAATTTTTCACAACATCGTTGCATTTCATAGCAAAAGGCATCGATGTGTTTAAGCGTAATGCAAACTGATTAAGATGACATATCAATGCATTAAATTTTTTTAACGCATCGATATGATAGAATTCCTTTTTATTTTTGAAACGTCAGAAACTAGTGTGGTTATTATTTTCACACATCGATACATATATTTTTTAAACGCATTGGTGTGGATATTTTTTAAACACAACGGTGCGATTAGTTTTACAAGACCACCGATATGCTTTAAAAGTTATATGAATTTTTATTTTCACATAAAATGGCATATTCATCTCAAATTATCCTTTAGGATGCATCCACATGAGTTACAATACTTCATAGTATACATTTTTCACTCAAAATCACATTATTCTTAAAAATTGGTTTTAAAACTAAATTAAAATTCAAATTATGGTTATACGGTTCTCGAAATTAATTTTAGGTATGTACACACAAATTTAGTGTTGATTTTTCTCAAATGCAGGGAGAAAATCTCATAATATCAAATGGTCAAGTCTCCAAATTCCAACTCGTTCCATTTTGCTCAAATTTCTTTCCAGAGTTCTCCCTTTCCATCGCTAGTAAGTTCATATTTTATTTATAGTTTGATTATCTAATTGATTTTTTTTATCCACGTCAATTTGAATAAAAATGTATCCAAATTTGCAGTATCTTGATTCAAAATCGAGTTCAGATGCAAAAAATATTCCACCATTTCAAAAATGTCAGAAGCTCTTATCAGGAGTAAGATACTGCAAGCAATTGACAGATAAAAATGGACAACTGCTTCACCCTACCAATTGTAACATGCCATCTTCCAATCACAATCCTGGGCCAGTGATGGTTAATTGCTTGGTATAAGGTAATTTCAACAATTCAATTGCATTATTCTTACTAATATCATTGATGTGCTAATGTTAAATATTTTTTATAATTACGATTCTATTGATGATGAGTGACCCATCTACCATCTTCTGGTGCACCCCACTACAATGTGAAATCGAGGTAAGGTTGCATTAAGAGAAAAAATCATATGGGAAGTATACCAATAATGATTGAACCAACCACCTATTAAATTCCCACTATTTCTAGATTCACTAACTAGGAACCATAATAGCTATGGTAGTTCTTCAGAACAATTTGGAAATGGAGGAAATCAATTAGAGGTTGGTATGGATGATTACTTACAAGATATGACTGCCATGGAGACCATGTGTATTCTAGAATGATGATCTAGAGGATGATGCTCATATCAGTGATAAATTTTTATAAATCCTGAAATATGCTTCCACTACCCCATTCTTTGGACCTGGCGGCTAGTAAAATTATACCCAACTGGGGACAACAATGTTATTGTACAACCTAAAATAAAATTTTGACATGTTTAATGTATATTTCTTAGCAATATTAAGGTAGTTGGCCATGAACAAGTCCCTCGGATTTTGAGAAATATTGTCACACAATCAACATTAAAAATGGTTGATTTTATGAACATCAAATATTGAAATTTACATTTATATTTCCCACCAAATGCATGTTATTCAAAGATAAGGCTCTTTTGACTGATAATGTCTTCCTTGGTAGCTTCAAAGAGGCATAGTAGTTGTTGAAAATGTTGGGTGTTGAGTACATATCATAGCATGCATGCTTGAATGATTGTATTCTGTATAGAGGTGAATATGTGAACAAAGAGATATGTTTTAAATGTGTGCTTGATAGGTACCATAAATAAATAAATAAAAGGTAAATCACATGATCCTCCTCATAAGATATTAATGCACATGAATATAAGCCCAAGGATTCAAAGGATATTTCATTACAAATAATTAGCTATGTTGCAGGAATGTCATGCCTCACACAAAAGTCAATCAAGAGTTATGTGAATCCCGGTACATTCAATAGCCATGAAGCATATAGAGGATACATGGCCTGAAAACAATTAAGGATGAAATATGAAGTCTACAACTCAGTGTAGCCATGGACAACATCAACCCATATTCCCTCCAAAACACCAACTATTATGTTTGGCTTGTAGTAGTGATCAATAATAATATCCCCCCATGGTTGTCTGTGAAAAATGAACATCTTATGTTGGCTCTCGTAGTTCCTAGTAGAAGACAAGTGAATAATATGGATGTCTACTTATAACCAATCGTACATGAATTGAAGGAATTATGGTAAGGGGTACATGCATACGATGTATCAAGACCTGTCACAATAGAGAGGATTTTTAAATTGTATGGCATATGTGCTTAAACGACACATGATTATCCAAGGTTAGGAATTTTCTCTGGTAAATTACATGTTTATTGATTTATTTATATATGCAACAATATTGTTTCACATATTAATTTAATTCATTGCAATTGTTTCGATCTTCATGATTGATAACATTCCCTGTATACAATAATTTCATAGGTCTTGTAACAAAAGGGTATCATGCATGTGAATGTTGTGGATATTCTCTAAAGGCTAGGTGGTCCAACCACATACGAAAGCTAGTGTATGAATTCTAGAAGGTATTCCTCCTAGAAGAACAACCTTACAGAAGAGAAAAATCTACTTTCAATGGTAAACCAGAGAGAACCCAAAGGCCTGCAATAATGACACCAGTTGAATGCCTTAGAGCATATTAGAGAGAGAAGGAGAAGAAGATTACAAAAATGTTTGATTCAAATTGGGAGCCTATGTTTGATGATCTAGAATTATTCAACACCTATGTTCAGAAATTTCTCATTGGGATGAAAAGGAAATATGTGTTTTATGAGCTCCCATATTGGGAGCATCTTAAGATTCCCCGTTTATGAAGTGCCACGCATATATTTAAAAATGTTTCATCTTCTTTATAAAGACACATATGATTGGAATAAAATGACACATTGGTTTTTAGGTGATATCTTATTTCTTCAAAAACCAAAAATAAACAGTGGCCAAGAAAAGAAAGTGGACAAGTGGTTGGACCCTTTTAGTATTTTAAGGAAGGTGATGCCCCATGGATTTTAAAGAATGATGATATTTCTTTAGCAAAGGAAGTTATAACAAGTGTGAGGATGTCTTCTTCATATGGGTCCTCACTGCAACATTGCTTCACAGTGGAAGACCATTGGTCGGGGTCGAAATTGCATGACCATTTGAACCTTTTAAGAGTACATATGCTAAAAACATGATTTTATTATCTTTTACTATTTTTATGGCATGTGATAAAATATAATAATTTTTTTCACATGTTTAATTTGTAGTTTCATTATCCTTTTCTCATGCATGGGTGTGTGAACCATGACTTCCCCCAAGACCTACAAAATGCCATATCTAAATTATCTGCATTTGTATGTTGTATCACATCAAATGAGATTCATATGGATAGCACTCCACAGTGGCGTCAAGATATCGTTGAGATTGTTTGTATGTTTGAGAAGGAATTGAAAACAAGTTTCATGGACTTGCATGTTTATCTTCTAATTCAACTAATAGATGAGGTTAAATTAGTTGTGGTGGTTTATTGTTGTTGGATGTTATCCTTAGGGGAACTTCATAATGTATATTTTGATCTCATGCATACTATATATGTCAGTTTGATTTCATTAGCGAATTCAAAAATTAAATCCATCAACAAATTCATTCTTTACAATTGGAAAGTGACACAACCATGGGTCACATTGTATGAAGAAAAGAGGAAATGGGATGGTGATAAGAAATAATTGAGACAATTTAATGGTAAAAGTGTGCCTTATCCTGATAATTTAAAAGAAAATATGCCAATGATATGCCCCAAAATTTAGGTTGCTGACCAAGTTATAGATAAATACGGTCCATTTTCTCATTACCTGCATGCACGGGGGCTTCACTCAATGAACCTCTGACTTATCACGCGCGTTCATGGCATATTAAACAATACACCTAATTTGACTACATATTGGAAAATACCCCTAAAAATTGCATTATTTAACCCCCTACCAATACAAACCTAATACACCTTCTCAATTTAAAAAACCCATACTTCCACTAAATATTGTAGGTATCCATTTTTTCATTAACATTTTTTATAGCCCTTTATATTTTTTCATTAACTTTGAGCTCCATTTTTCATACCTGCCAAAATAAAAACACTTTACCCCTATATATCCCCCAATATATTATGCCATTTTTTCCTCAATATATATCCCCCAATATGAGATCACGTGGTATGGTATTGCTCCCCTAGTGAAGCCCCTATGCCTGCATCTTGAAGAGGATGCATTAAACATAGGGATTGGGTGCACCAACTCAGTAATAATCTCTTTCTGTACATTTTTAAATTCATAATGCGTCTTTAAATTGTAACAACTATATTTTATATTTTAATTATGTTCAATTTATTAGACATATGACACTGTCATTTGTTCACATTTTATAGGTGCATTTGTTGTCATATATGTGGCCATATGGACATTGCTTTTACATGGAGGATGTCAATGATGGACGCATTACATAAGACTATGGAGTGAAATTTGAGTTTGACCAATCTAGTCATGTTAGCAATAGAAATAAAAACCAAATATATGGGACATTAGGTTACGTCAGAAAGATACAAGAGATCATTAAAGTGGACTACTCTTCACTCTAATGTGTTATTTTTAGGTGTAAGTGGTGGGACACCTTTGATCGAAATAATCTAAAGGAAGATCACGATAGTGGGTTGATATTTATCAACTCTAAAAAGATGTGGCATGAAGATAGGGAGCCTTATGCTTTCCCCAAACACTACAACTAGGTGTTATTTTACCTAGATGTGTTCGATAAGGATTGGTTGTTTTTATTAAGACACAACCCTAGATCAAAACATATTTTTGAGAACAACAGTGTTATCATGCCAAGTGAGGAAGATAATCAGGATGATGACAATGAAGAGTGATATGTACTTATGTTATTTCATGATTTATAGTATTGTTGTATGTTTTTGTTTTATTTATTTCACTAATTATATTTTTTATATGTCTTCATGGCATATTATATAATTGGTAAGATTCACAAATGTTTTTACACATTATTTTTCTAGTGGAAATGTTTTTACGCTCAAAACTATGTATTTCCAATTATGTAATTTATAATTTAAAAATTAAAATGTTAACATATTTGTTTCATTCTAAGTTTGTGATAAGTTTAATTTGGATTTTGTGATAATTTGGTTTTCAACTTAGTGGTTTTTTAGTTTACATGCTTTTATTATTGCTTTTGAAAATATTTAAATTATGCCCCCAATGTTGACAAAAACCACAAGTAATGAAGTAATTTAAAATTTTGATAGCAATCAACTTATGCAATAATGAAAAAAACAACAAATATAAGAATATTTGCATACATAAAATTTTAAGCCCAATAAAATTCTTATTATTGGAGACCATAACTTTTTTATAATAACAATTTTTAGGGTATAAGAGTCTATTTAAAAAGAGTAAATAGTACAGCATAAAATAACATTTATTTATATGTAATTGTTTCTTGAAAATTAATTTAGTTAGGATGAATATGTATGAACTATCTTTACAATAGAAAAATATTTATGGTAATTTTACAATTGTAGTTTCAACCATATTAAACTTTGTAATTTATAAAAATATCTTTGCATTTTTTATTTAAAGTAAGTGTTTTTGCATCTAATTTCATATATATAATTGTATAAGTTCACCAATATATAATCTATAATAAATATATATCATTTCATATAAATAACGTCATGATGATAACCATGTAACAAATATAAACATAATCTAAAACACGTATTCTAATTCACTAACATCATCTAATTATATACACCTCTAGCACATATAAGCATCATCCGCGAGCACACAAATCTAATAATTTAATAGGGCATAATCATCATGATCACATCTAACAATATCCCATGCTAATTATATTGTTTTTTATTTGTCTTCATGGCATTTTATATAATTGCTAAGATATTATATTTAAATATAAATTGGTAATAATTGTTATAAATATTAAATTTAAATTACTTTAAACTCTCATAGCTTTAGTGATAAATTAAATTTTTGAATTCAAGCTTATGTGATCCATATTACATTAGGAAGAGTGTTTTGAGTAGAAATCACATAGGAGAAAAAAATTTGACGCGTTCCGAACCAGCTAGTGTTGTTCATCATCACGATGCAGATCATGGCACAAGCATAAATAGAGGGCAATGTAGAGACAAAAAGATGATATAACGGCTAGTTTAAGAATAATAATAATAATAATATATATAGATATAAAGAAAGATCGAAAAACACAAATATTGAATTTTATTAAAATAAATTTTTTAAAGTTATATTAAACCTAAATAAAAAATAAAAATTATGACTTAAGTTTTTTAAATTTAACAATAGATTAAATTTTATAAATAAACTTAAAAGATTATTTTTATATTATTTTTGAATAAATATTATTAACAATAGTTTATTGATTGTATTTTGCTATTTATTAATTTAAACATTTCAAATAAAAAAATAATTAAAATTAAAATTAAAACATACGTATTAATTTAAAAATTATATTTTAAATAATAATTATAATTAATAAATATATTTTTTAATGTTTCTTCATTCATAATTGTTATTAATAAATAAACATTAATTTATATAATTTATAAAATAAAATTAATTGTAATGTTATTTTTATAAACCAATATTTCATGAACATTTTTTTAATTATAGTTTATTTTATAGACCGATACATTATATATTTTAATTTTATTATAATATTTTGAAACTTTTATTTAATGATTAAATGTTGCAATATATGTTTTGAAAAATAATTGCAAAGATTAATTAGATATTTGTAGCTCTTGTATTATAAAAATAGGGTACACTGTGCTTGACTCTGACTAGAATGGTAGTTTTGTTTAGAGTTTTGTACGATTTAATTGTGTCTAAAATTGATTTTGTTTTGTAGTGACTATTTTTTAGATTATAAACATATTCCTTTTTCTATTTTTTCTATAGGCAGGGATTATGATGCTCGCATCACTTGTTTGAATAATAATTTAGTTAGAATGAATATGTATGAACTATCTATGCAATAGTAAATTATTTATGGTATTTTTTATGATTATAGTTTCAACCATATTAAACTTAGTTATTTAGAAATATCTTTGCATTTTTTGTTTAAAGTAAGTCATTTTGCATGTAATTTCATATATAAAATTTTGATATAAGTTGACCAATACATAATTTATAAAAAATAACATCTCATAAAAGTAAACTTTGTGATGATAACCATCTAACGAACATAAAAATAATCTAAAATACACATTCAAATTTGTTAACATCATCTAATTATATACACATCTAGCACATATAAATGTCATTAGCTAGCACACAAATCTAATAATCTAACTGGGCATCATCATTGTGATCACATCTAACAAAACACAAGCATTGTATAACATCATCACTACAGAAATCCTTAAATATACATCTCATATTGTCAAATAATTGTTATAACATACACATCTATTTGCAAGCACATTAAATGAACATGTCTAACAAGACCTAAAAATAGACATATCAACACCAACATATAAATTAAGTACATCAACATGTACAGAAAAAATGCAATATATATATATATATATATATATAGAGAGAGAGAGAGAGAGAGAGAGAGAGACAGAGAGAGAGAGACACAGAGAGAGAGAGAGAGAGAGAGAGAGAGAGAGAGAGAGAGAGAAGTCAAATAACTGCTATAAATATCTGATACAATAGTAGTAGTGCTAGCATGGTCTGTAGTAAAATATGATGGATGGTCAACTTCCTGATCAAGAGTCAAAATATGAGGTGGAGGAGGTGGTGATTGGTCTACTCTCTGAGGAGAAATATGAGTAAGTGGGTGATCATCAGGTGAATGAGGAAGAGATGGTTGAGTACTACCAGAAGGATCCCCACCCTTATCTTCATGATCCGATGGGGTAGTGCTGCATTAATACTTTGTAGTTTCTACATGGTGTTGATCCTTCCCCAATGCCAATATAAACTTGCTAGCTCCAATGATATGACACATAATATTATCACACAACAAGTCCATCCAGGGTTCGAGGAGCCTAGGATCTGCCCTCACGTCTCAATTCATCATAAGGTGGACTGTTGCCTCAACCAAAAGTCTAGACATTCAGTCACCAAACTCCATGTTTAATCCAACATCAAGCATATGGTGCAGATGTATGCCTGTGTGTATCCAATCAGTACATCTCTTACCCTCTACAACCTTGGCCATCTCTGTATCTTCATCTTATGGGGGATCGGGCATGACCGCAACGAATGTGTCAATGTCTACAAAATATATAGTACACAATAATAATTAGAAAATTTTATTAAACAATATAATAAAACATGTTAAAGAACATGCTAGAATAAATTTATTCTGATTAATTAATACAATAAAATGAAACTAGATTAATTTAAATAAAACATTAATATTACCTATATCATCTATTGGCATATCCTATGTGAAGGGGATGTTGGGATACTATCATCAATCCATACCCACGTAAGGACAGGATACCAAGATGAACATGTGGTCAGAATCACTGCCTAGTAGCCCTAGTGCCTTGGCAAAAATATTGGCCAGATACTCCAGTTGGCCCCTCTTGGGCATCATCTCATCCCACATGTGCATTCGCACCTTAGTCATCAACCTAGGACGGCAAAGGTCAAAAGTAGGCTTCATCTCCAGAAACCACACTAAATATAAACAAAATTCTTTAAAAAAAAAGGGAAGTTTGCCCTCCCATGTATCATATCACAACATCTATCTAAAGCTATATAAAAATGTCACAAAAAAATGGTAGGCCATCTAATACATCATGACCTCTGCACCAAAGAATCAACATAAAACAAAAGAGGGAAACTAATGCACTACCCATCACTAGTATAGTGTGTAATGGTACTCACTAATAGTCAGAGACACCTAACCTTCCTTGCACCAAAAGAAGCGATCTATAGTTTTCCATCAGAGATCTGAAAGTTTGTTGGCGAACACACATGATCCCTAACATATCTCTCAAAGTAGACAATCTGACTCTCTAATACAACACCATGGGGGACATGAAGGAACTACAAAAAATATTTCCCTCTACTGGATAGGTTAGTGATAAAATAAATGTCCTCCACATTGGGTTGAAACCACAAGTCAAGACCGATATGAAAATCTTGCCAATGGACATACCACCACCATATCAGTTGTGCCAATAACCCAGAGTGCCCCTTCAAATATATATCCTCGTCATAGTACATAAGGAGACCTATATTCCTCAAGAAGCCTTGGGTCACTATAGTAATAGGGAAAGGGTACAAATCCCTCTCCCTCTCTCATGCCTCCCACTCTCATAACATATTGTGCTAGTCAACTCTTTCCTCTTGTTGTTGTTGATCCTCTCTCCTCTGACATGTCTACATGATTGAAATATAAAATACATCATCCTCATCCATAAAAGATAAAAAAATTATTAAATGAAAATTTTGTTTATAAATATGGACATATAAATTTCAATTAAAAACAAAGAAACCTCGGTGCTCCAAAAAAATAGGAATTCACTTGACACAGTGCACCGCAAAAAAAAAAATGCACCAAAAACAATGGATACATTGACTTGACGCACGCTTATTGTTCGCATACATGCATAACATTATTTATTTTTGTTTTTCAATGTGGTGCACCATCATAAAATTTCACACTAATACATTAATTTTACGTCGGAAAATTGCACCAGAACATTCAAGTTAACAAATGCACTGAAATGTAATTTTTTAATATCAGGCAGTCCATTTGGAAAAAATAAATGCACTGGGAAGTTACTTTTACCAAATGCACTGCTATAAAAATTTGAATTTTTAAAGTCGTGTGTCATGGAAATTTACGGGCCAATGCATTTCTACTTATGAAACACACCATACCATTGTCAATGTTTTAATGTTATGCACCGACTTTCGGTGCCCCCTATAAATTTACAAAGTGAACTATTAATGGTGCAAGTCGAACTTATCGAACCCACCGCAAAAAAATGCATTTTTTTGCCTAAATTTCATTTCAACTCCACTAAAAAATTATGTTATGGAGAAACATAGACGTTACCCGGACATTTTCTTGTTGAGGAGGCATGGTTTGCATGTAAATGAAAAAAAAAAAAATTGACTTTCCTTCGACAAAATCAAACATCGACGTAGTGAGGAATGGATGGAAGGATGGAAATCAAGGGAAGCATTGATGACAAGGTGCTTCACAAAGGAAATAGTTACACTGTTTCTTGAGAGCTCTATATCACTCCAAATGGTAAAATGAATATTACAACAGTTAATACATTTTTATTTAACCCTATTCTAGTGCATTCGTGTACCAACACAGGTAGAGATTATTTATAAAGTGCGCCATGATTTTTAAATAAAAAACCCTACCACATTGCACCATGTTATTTACACATTGGGGCATGTCAAAATAGGAATGACATAGGTGCTTTGTGGGATTATAGCATTGAAATGGTGAAAATGAATTTTATGACTGACATTTTTTAAATTTAACCTTTACGCAGTGCTATTGAGAAGTATATGCACCAGCGTTCTTGTTTCACCTAGCACACCATTATTTTTATATTAAAAACCCTGCAATGGTGCACCATGTTGTATAAGAATTGTGGAATTCCAAATATGTCAAAGCAACAGAGCTTTGTGGGAGTATAGCACCAGAATTATGAAAATGAATTTTACGACCTATATTTTTTTTAATTTACACTAGTCTAGTGCTCCAGAGTTACTGAGCACATCATTATTTTTTATTTAAAAAAAATAACCCTCGAAGAGTGCACCATTTTCTATTAAGCATTGGGATGTACATTTCTATTAATCACACCAATGTTTATTATATGAGTAGCGCACTATTCATTTTTAAATTAAAAACCATGCCTTAGTGCACCATGTTTTTATGCACTAGGGATTTTATAAAATGGGAAAGTATCAGTGCTTTATGTGTGTATAGCATTGAAATGTTGAAAATGAATTTTATTGTTGGATTTTTTTTAAATTTCACCATTTTCTATGGATATCTAATAGTATATACATTGGTGCATCATATATACATAGTGCACCACTATTTTTATTTGTTTAAAAATAACCCTACAACGGTGCACTATTTTATATTAAGAATTGTGGCATTCAATTCAATTAACAACATCAGTGCATATAATATAATCCACATGCCACCTTTTTTAAATTAAAAACCCCACAATGGTGCAAATATTGTTTATACATTGGGGTGTTCATAAACAGGTTTACCACCAAGGTGTCATAAGAGTATAACATCGGATTGGGAAAAAATATTTTTACAGCCGACATTTTTTAAAATTTAACCCTTTCTCAGTGTTATTGATTAGTATACGCACTGGTGCACCTTAATTATAACTTAGCGCACTACTATTTTTTATTTCTATAAAAAATAACTCTTCCACTGTCCACCATATGCTATTAAGCATTGGGACTTCGTGGTAGTATAGCACCAGAATGGTGAAAATTAATTTTAGAACCTGTAACACTAGTATGGTGCTATCGAGTAGTATACACACCAGTGCTCGAGACTTACTTAGTGAACCATTATTTTTTATTTTAATGTCACTACAAGTGACACCTATTATTGGGTTGAAGCCATTAGTTCTGCCTATACAAGTAATTTTTATTTTTTTTTTACGAAGTCCACTTTCGGTTTTACATTAAAAAAATTGGTTGCCCTTCTGAATCTTGATATTATCTAGATTTGTGTATCTGCTCAATTCAGCTATTTGATTTCCATTTTTTAATTTTGAAAATATAATTTAAAATAAATTTATTTTGTTTAATATAATTTTAATATATAAAAAATATTTAGCACCTTCGACAGCACACAAATTATACCCAATTACAATTTAGACAATTTCCTCACAAAAAAAAAAATCATTGAAAAAAATTGCCAAATAGTTAGAGTACATGATTCAACATCTTTTTCAAATCGTCGCTAGCCTCAGAATAAGATTCCACCACAAGTTGAATATGATCATGATGAAATTCAATAACTTTTGCAAATTTCGAGGACTCTGTTCCTAGTCTCATAATAATATTCCAAGATTCCAAATTGATTAACCATTTGCATGTGAGACCATAAAATCTAAAGTGATTTGAAATTTTAGAAAAGAGTACAATCGAACTTTTGAAGTTTTTATTTTTTTATATAAATAATTTTTAATAAGTATTTAATGCAATGCTCACAAGAATATATACAAAAATTTAGTAATAATAAGTGATGAGGCTACATAATAAGGAATTATTTTAACAATGCATACATATAGTGTGCACAATGTATAAATTATGAATTTTTAGCCCATATAAATTATAAATTCAGAATAACCCTACAACAATGCACCATTTTCTATTAAGCATCAGGGATTTTTAGTTCAGTTAATGGCACTAGTACATATAATATAATAAGTGCATTGTTATCTTTTAATTAAAAACCACACAACAATGCACCATATTGCTTATGCATCGGGGTATTCATATATTGGTTTAGCACAGGGGCGTCATGAGAGCATAGCACCAAACTAGGAAAATTGATTTTTATGACTGACATTTTTTTTAAATTTAACACTTTTTCAATGATATTGAGTAGTATACGCACTGGTGTGCCTTATTTACTTACCACACTGCTATTTTGTTTCTATAAAAAAAAACTCTACCACAATGCACCATATGCTATTAAGCATTGGTGTGTTTAGTTATAGTAATGTCCCAGCGTGTTAATCTATTATGGATGCATCATTAAAAAAAAATCGCTAAAACATATGCCCTCCGAACTTCGCTAATGACCTCGGCTACAAATGGATTTTTGGGCTATTTTTATAGGGGTTTCAGAAAAAACCTTCACTAGAGGGTCTTTTCCTTGTAGTGTATTGGAGTTAAAGATCAATTCTTTACCTTCATCAACCATCTAACTCAGGCTCAAGATATTTTTCTTCAACTCCTCAACTAGTACCACATCCGTTGCATTGGTCTTCTCATCACCAAGACTAGACTTTCCTTTACTGAACACCTTAGTAGGTGTATTGCCTCCAATAATGACATGGCCATATTTTGTCTTCCTCAAAGAGATAAATCCACTCTTTTCCCCTAATATGTCATGAAAATAAAATCTATCTATGTATAATATATCATCATGATAAAAAGAACATAGAGAAATGCCACACTTCACTTGTTTCTCCTCCTTTTTCCACACAGTTATAGGTTGCTTCTTATCATGTGCATTCTCCTCTTGTTTTCTATTGGGCCTATTCTACTTCAACTACTTCTTTTTTAGATCTTCCTTGAGGAACCAAACGATTATCAATCTCTAGCCATTTGACCATAGTTTTCAAAGGAATAACACCTCACATGACTAGGATATGATGCAAGGGGGTCAAATCCTATGCTTCTCATGCTATATCTCTTCCTTCTCTACAACATGCCTCTACTTTGTGGGCTATGTTGGTGACCTAGAGTCATACTATGTTGTGCTACAATGCAGAACTCGGAACATCTAGATCTAGTTTTCATTTTTCCATTTTAAGTGTTTTCTTTTGTTCTAGGAATCTATGTACAAAATTACCAAGAGTTTATAAATACATTTATGGGTATTTTTTCCACATATTTTCAATTTTGAGATTCCATAAAATTTGGGTTTTACAAAAAGGTTATGATGGTTTGATGAGGAAAATTGAAATAAATCAACAACAGATATCAATAAACTAAGGTGGGAAATTAAGAATCCATTCCTAGATTATTGACATCAAAGAAACAACTGAGCAATTAAGAATTCAACTGTAGAATACAAAATAATTTTAATTTATGCATTTTAATTTTAGGACATGTGAAAATTTACCAAAATAAACAAGGATACTCCATCTAACCTTGATAAAGTTAACATAAATTAAAGAAAGCAATCTTACATATTTTTGGTTTCCTTTATTTCACATAACTACAATCAAATTCCACATAAGCATCAAGTGTAATAATATGATTTACCATGAAAAACTACACATTTATTTTCATATCATGAAAAATTCAAATTACAATATGGTTTGTATAATTAAGAGTGAGTAGAGGATCACTCATAGCCCAAAATGTAATTTAGAATTCTTCCCTTACAATAGCTTCAACATATCCCAACACTTTTCCAACAAAATTTTGGCAGAGTTTTAGTACATAACATTCCCCCCCCTAATTACATCAAAATTAGGACCATATATAGGATCTCTAAACCCAACACCTAGACCTAAAACTATTAGGGGTATCCAATAACCACTAGGAATATTTACAAACAACTAACAGTTTCATAACTAACTTCTTTTAAAAGGGTCCAGTTGTAGGGTGCTAGAAGTTCCCAACAATAGGGTGGGTCATGCCATGCCTTGGTTGTCCAAACTTAGCTATAGTGGCATCTCTCTCTCTCATGCATATGCATTTTCTATTAGGAGGGAACATTACATTGGTTTAAGTGTTGTTGAGGGCCACCTTGGCTAAGTTGAAGCCTCTAGTTCGGGTTGTGCTTGTTGTTGTTGGGGTGGCCTGGAGTTTGAAACTGCCTCCATTTGAGATGCCTCTAGTACTGATCCTCCAACTTGGGACTATGCAAGTTCCCTTTGACTAGATAGTCTATAGAAGTCCATAATCTCTTTCCATTATTTGTCGAATGGGACACCACAAATTTGGACATCCAAATGGATCCATCTAGAATAATGACTACACCATAGTCCACTTGGTCTTGTTCTTAGGAAATTATCTTTAAAATGAACCAAATTTAAAAATAATATGCATAAACATTAACAATGTATTTTCCCTATGGAGCATGATCTTCTTCTCTAAAGCCTTTCTGGTCATTTTTTATTTCCAATAAGTTATTCATGAGATAATATTTACGCTACAAGTCTCCACGGCCATCCAAAAATGGTGGGATTTTCCTTTTGTATAAAATCCCACAATTGTCCTTGAAGCTTTGTATCTCCTTTATGAATTCTCCTCCCTTCTTATTTACCATTTTCACAAGCTTTTTCTTCCTCCTCATCTACTTTTTTGTTTCCACTACCCTAGATCTATCAATGTCTAATTTTGTGATATCTTATTTAGATACGTGGTTGAGAAAATATATTATTCTTTTAGCTTTGTTGGATGTAATAGCCCCAGGTAAAATTTCCATGTAATAAATGGGAACTATAAAAGGAAAAACATAAAATCAAGGTCATGGGACACATATTATAAGATGAATGAAGGGGAAAACATTACATTGGGCATCACTTGTGGTTAGTTATTGGCTAAGGAAAATGAAATTTCCATTGGAAAAAGGTAGAGGGAAATAAATGGAAACTAATACGAGAAGTAAAGGAAAATAAGAGAAAAATAAGATGGAGATACAAGAAGAGGCATGCAAGGGAAAATCAAGAAAAAGGAAAATAAAAAGAAAAGAAAAGAAGAGAGAGAACATTCTAACACACTCTTGGACATTCTAACATTCACTGGGAGGAAAAGAGGAGAGAAAAACTATAGCAAGAAAAAAAAAACTTGGACAAAAGAAAGAAAGCAAAGGATGAGTAAGGAAAATCATGGGAGCACAAGGAGAAGATTGGACAGAAGTAAGCAAGAGAAGAAATCAAGAAAATAAACAAGATCCAACAAGAGGAATTTGCAGGTAATAGGTTGCATGTTTGATTTATCTTGCTAGGATTTGAATGCATGGTATATACATTAGTTTATAGGTTATTTTCCTTCCATTTCCATGGTGACTTTCTTGGAGTGATAAGCATCTATATCCTTTCCTATGCCATTTTCTGGATAGCCATGATGTAGTGGGTTTCTTAATTGGTTGAGCTTTGGATTTTCAATAGAATTTGGATCGTGGTTGACATGGTATTAGGAAAATCCCAAGGGTTGGGGGTAGAGATGGTCTTCTCCAGGAAGCCCTTAACATGTGAGCGAAGAGAGGAAAATTCCTCTACGTATGGTCAAGAAATTATGAGCCATCCAAGCTTGTCTTTGTTTTGGTGATCTCTAGACCGGTTAGGTGAGCTCATTATGGCTTGAGGGTGGAGGTGGTTTAACCTATAGATTCCCTGTTTGGTTATGTTTTGGTTTATTCATTGTCATCTCACATTCATGCTTTGAATATGGCATAGGGATGATTGGCTGAAAGAGAGATTCGATTCATCCTAATCTATGGTTAGGCCATATGCGGAAGTCCCTAAATTGGTTAATACTTTGCATATGTTAATATGTGTTATTCTTTATTGATGATCAATGAGCATATGTGTTGATTTAATTTTGTTTATATGACTAGTTTTTCATCATTTCATTTTGCTTAAATGTTGGTTACATGCATGGTATATTTCTTATTATATGATGTGCTTTTGATCTATATCTAATTCAAGGTTTGATAGCTCATGGTTGATTTATATGAATAAATGTGCTAATATGTGTTTCAGTGTAGCTAGTTCTAGAGGGAAGCATGCCTTCTCAATCAATATCTCATGAACTAATGAAAACAGTGAACAAATTATGCATTCATAACCTACAGGTGCAATAGCCACAAAGTTTTTGTATAAATGAATAATTTGGATGACCAACTTCCTAGCGTCGTAACTTTGGCATATGATCTTCCTTTGACTATCATAATACTTTGCTTCATAGATCTCCACAAAGAGGCAAACAAGAGAATATGTTGAAAGATTCTAGCACTTTTTTGTCTCTTTGATTTCTCTAAAAGTGTCGTTTATGCCCTCAAAATGGCCTCGAAATTTTAGGACTCGAAAAAATACCAAAAATAGAAGGTGGTGTTACATTTAAGGAAACAAAATTGAAAGGAAACAGTGTTGGGTCAAGTTAGGTTGATAAAAATGTGATCATGTGTCTCTATATGTTTTCAGTAAGTTGGCAATGGACCCCATTTACATAATTGAATCTTGGAGGTTGGCTCATGCATAGTAACTCTCAACTCATGTTTACCCTATGAGCTTGTAAGAGTGAGTAAATGTGGGGTGGGGTGTTATAGTGCCAGGAAGTCTCCAATGTTGTTCTTTAGTACATTCATTTCTTTGATAGCCTTTTTGAAATTATTTATCTTCTCTTGAAGTAGCTTCATGTGGTCCTAGTTCTTCTCTTCCATATTTATTATTCTATCTCAAATTATTGCTTTTGCATCTTTGAATGATGATTTACTTGGGTTGTTCCTTTTCACTATATCTACCTCTACTTTGATCTACAAGCAATCCTCTTACTTCCTATACATTTCTATTTTTGTGCTCTCCAGATCTTCTTCTTTCTTCTTTAATTCTTTATCTAGACTAGAGAGTAGAGCCTACAATTTCTTGGCATCATTTGAAACTATTAGAGTCGGTATTTGCATACTGCCATCAATGATAAAAAAATCCTCTTTTATATCATATTAGGGTCTCATTATGAAATTTTTATCATTCCACCTAGGTCCTCATGCAAAAAATTTATTCATTGATGGTAGCCCAAGTCAAAAGCCTCACTCTCCCTTAAAAAATCACTACTTGCTAACCCACCTTCATGTTCCACTGAGCATACATCAAACATAAAAGATCATTTTATCATCCCTTTATGTCAGTTAAGTCAACATGGAGTCTAGTCATTGAAGGTCACTAGGTTTCATTTTCCAAGGTTAAATAACACACCATTTCACTGCATAAGGCCAACAAAAAGGTATGAGAGTGAGAAAAATAATATTGTTTTTCATTTAAACGGGATTTGAAAACATGTAACTATGTTTGCTCAAGTTCTAAATTTCATTCCAAGTATGAGTTTTATTTCATTGTAATTTCATTCCAAAAAACAGAGATGTAATATTATTTTTGAATTTATGTAACTTTATGTTAATTATATGTAATAAGTATTATTCCTAATGCTGTTAACTCAAAACCTCTATGCCAAATTGATCCAAGCAAATTCAAATGTAAAGAGTGCCAAACTCTAGCATCAGCAATCTGCAAAGAAGGAAAACAGAGTCTAAAGGATAATGACCAAATATTTCAAAAAGGTGAAGTGAAACATTAGAAATTGGGTTTGAAAGTTAAAATATCAAATTCAATCTAATATAAAGGCCTTCTTAGCTTCAAAACTAAACTTCATTTGCCTCCTACCATTGATTGAGCAAACCCCAAGAGAGTGTTTCTCACGATTCTGGGAAAAATTGGAAAAACAGAGCAGGCGCTATGAACTTCCTTCAAGCGATGCACACTTCCTTAAGGCGCTATGCACACCATTCAGGAACTGTGCACTTGCGAGATGCTTCTCACTTTCCAGGCACTATGCACAACCTTCAAGTGTTTTGCACTTTCCAGGCACTACACACTTCCTTGTGGTGCTGCACGTTTGTCCAGGAAAGCTAGAATCGCTTCTAAAGCTCCACAAAACTTGTATTCAACCTAAAAAAAGCAAGTAATAACTAAATATAGAATGCTTCTGCCTCCTAAAGTCACACTTATGGTGTTTTGAAAGTTTATTGAAGATTTGGTGTTTTTCTCACATAAAAAAACTAACACCTCCCTTAAAACTATCATTGCATTCTTAATTATCAAATTTCCACTCCCCTACCCTTACATACAATCCCCTACACTTTAATTCCCTTTCCCTAAACCCTATATCCCAATACTCTCTAACCTTTATCCCAAAAACCTAAGCCCTAGGTGCTATAACAACCTAGGCTCCCAAACCCCCAACATTGCAAACAATTTCTAAAATCCAACATATTAATACTCCCTATCTCCTCCTCCATTACATAATTCCCCTTACCCATCTCCTTAAATTTCCCTTGCGCATTCCTTACTCCCAAAAAACCACATTCCAACAACCTCATACTTCCCTAGAGTTTGGTATTAAAAGACTATGGCAGAAGAGGAAAAAAACCATATAGTGAGGGAGAAGAAACATAGGCAGAAGAAACAGAGGTGAAGCAACCACATAAAGGGGGCAGAATACTCAGATTTGAGCCAATAGATCTCAAGGAACTCTTGGCATCTCCTATGGTTGTGACATCTTTCAAATATCTTGGTTGTTATGATTTTTGTGAGCAAATTCAAGCAGTCCAACATAATGCTATGTTGACTAGACTCTTCATATCCAAACTCCATGACAACCAAGTTACTCTAGCAAGTGTCACTTTTACTTTATCTATTGTCGCTATATCAGCTACCACCAGGGCCCCAGATGTTGCGGAGAAATGGTTTAAACAAGGTGATTTGGAGAAACATTAATATGAGCCTTCCATAAAACCAAGGTACCGAAATGAGAGAAAGGGCTATTTTCCTTTTTCTTACGTCCTAGACAAATATGGCCCTATGATGAAGATTATCATGAAATATTTTTCGTGTGAAGGTAGATTTTCTAGGTTTTATTCCTATCACATCCGACCCTTAATGCATTTCACTAAGGTAAAACTGCTCAGCATACCCTACTACCTTTTCCAAAGCATTGATAAGATGGCCTATATTGTCCAGAAAAGGGAATATGAACATCAAATGAAGAGTACTTTTCATCATTCCCTCATCAAAATCATAGTCTTCTATCATCTCAAAGAGCTGAATATTGCATGGAGTACCTTCAGAGCCAATCCCATATTCACTGATTTGTCTATTTAGAATGTTCAAAATTTCCTTTTATCATCTCATCCTTCCACTTCCATTCCTCCATCTCAGCCTATAGATCGTTCATCATCATCAGATCAGTCACCTTCACCATCACCATTTGATGAGTATATTGAGTCACCTAGTAGAGATGAGATTAGTGAGCCAGACCAGATTGAGCAGGTTGAGGTCATCAAGCCTAAAGGGGCATATTTGGGCACTTTGGCACACACTTATGAAAGAGGCGATAGGTAGGTGTTTTCCCCATATATTGTGGGAGGGACCTTGCCTTCTTCATCAGCAAAGCAGGTACAAAAGGGCAAAGAAAAGATGACAGAGACATAGATTCAGCATGAGGAGGAAGACCTCCATGAGACAGAGCAATATCTTGAATTGCTTGACCTAGGTGAGCATGATGATAATAAGGACACCAACATTGTCATCAAGGAAAAATATGCACTCCTCAAGGACCTCCAGATCAACTTAGAGAGGTCAAAGTATATTATTTCATATTATGAGCAGGAGAATGTGTAGCTTCAAGCCAAACATGATGTCATGGAGATTCAGCTCATTAAGGTAAAAAGGGAAACAATGGAAGCCAAGGCATTGCTTGATGAGGCCTATGACAAGTATGGTGAACTTGTAGAAGAGTAAGAACCAAAAATAATACCTAGGACTAGAGGGTTGAAAAGAGCTATAGAACTAGAGAAACAAAAGGAGGTTGAGCTTGCAAATGAGCTCACATGGAAGGCGTAGTTTTCCATCTTGATTAATGAGAAATGGGAGCATTGGCTCAATAAGGTTAATCAAAATTTAGAGAAGCTCCTAGAAAAGGCTAATCATAAAAATGACATTAAGAGGAAGGTGGCAAAGTACTACGCCAACAGAGAGAGAAATGCAAGGGCAAAGCTCTAGGTTGGAAAGGCAAAAATTGAAGCTATAACTCACAAAGAAGAGAGGAAGAAGATTTATATACTTACAGAGGCTTCACCCCAAGCCCAGCCACACCAAATATCACCTCTTCAACCAATTTTGAAACCTCTTGGCTCATTTTTTTAAATATTGTATTTTTTGTGTTTTCCTAGGAAATTTTATATCAGCAACACAGTGAAATGTACATCGCCCTTTTTTGGGGCACTTTTTGAAGAAATGGAGACCACCACTGAATGTAGAATGATAAATATATCTAATAAAACCATCTTACCATCCTCATTTTTTGAAAATGGCAGGTGCAAAGGGAAAAAACTAGCAAAAATTCATGTTTGTGCCTCATTTTTGGCCTAGGCACTATACACAAACCAATCTTGGGAGAATGAAGTTTTGGAGGGACAAATCAGGTCCATTTTGGAAACTAAAGGAAGATTTGGAAGCTAGAAAAGACAATATATACAATGAGCTATCCTGGGCTCAATTTGGACATTGTTAAGGCAATCAAAAGTAGCCTATAATATGGAGGGTGCACATGACACTATGAGGGTACAGTTGACAATTTACCTGATTTTTCACTATTTTTCTCCAGATTTGATTTTCATCTTTGGAAATAAACTTTTTACTTATGTAATTGATATTGTAAATGTAATTATGGTTTTTTACTATTACCTGGGGGTAAATACAATAGGTAAATAGATTTCATCAAGTCAAATGAATCAATTTCAACGTAATTAGGGAGGAGTCACATAGAGGTCCCTACAGTTTAGGTATCAATTCAAACTTTCATGGATCTCTTCCTCAACTCAGCAATTTGACCCCTAAGGATGATATTAGGTTTTTTTTATGTATATATCTTCCCTTTCTTCACTCTTTTCATAGGTTGTACTTAGTTGGATGTTGTAGTAGTGATTAGAGACACTATTGTATCATAACTTGGCCAATTTTAATAGATGAGTTGCAGCTATTTCTTTGGGATATATGTTGTATGAATGTTTAGAATTTTTTATTCTTTGTTATCATTTATATGAAATTTTTTTAAGTTCATAAACCATTTCATGTATGTTATATGATAATTTTCAAGTTGACAGGCATAATACATGTTTTCGCATGCCCTGTTTTGGGAAAGTTATCATAATTTGTCCATGTTTTCTTTAGTTTAGGAAGAATACATCTCATATTCTATTCCTAACTCCTCATCCATCTTAAACCATATCATAAAATCAGCTTTTAAGTGCTAAGCCTCCTTCCTACCTTACCCCTTTGAATGTTAGCGATCATATATGATTTTCCCTAACTTAAACTCTTTGACCAAATACCCTCATCGAGTAATAACCCCACCAAATCAAATCAAACAGCCCTCCGCAATTTATACCTAGCCTAAAACCCTAATCCATCCATCCCTCTTAGTTGTGATTCTTTGTGGAGAGCCCTCTCTAGCCTGGTATGGCTAGCTACCAAGTCAAAATATTGGTTTGTGGTCACCTCAGCTGGACTCTTCCTCAACCTCGTGGATCCGGAGGAGTGATAACATATTGGCGCCATTGTTGGGGAATGAAATATTCATTTTCCCTCGGTGTACGAAAAATTTTCATTGGAATTTTCTCCTCTAGATGATAGGACTAAGTTTCAAAAGCGTTGATTCCATAATTGCAGTGTCAAGATTGTAGAGTTGGCTTCAAGGAGACAAATAAGATCAAAATCTAGATACTGATCCATCTAATTCAGTGAAAGATTTTCAGAGCTATTCGAAAAGTGAAGAAGTTTACACATCACAAGTTCAATCAAACCTCATTCCTTTGGTAAGCTCTTGATCATTACCTATTTAAAATTTTCTCTTAAAGACATTCCTTTGATGTGAAGTTTGAAGCTCTCTTTGTTCCGCTCAAGTCTGAAGTCTTTTACCGCACATAGTTTTTGACACTGTTAAGATTTTGGCTCCAAAACGATATAGCAGGTCAAACCCTGACCCAAACCCTCCTTCTCCTATTGATGATCCTAAAAGATTGTTAAGAAAACCTAAAATCCCACTCCCCAAGACTAAAAGAAAAATATTGGAAAGAACTACCTCTCTGCCAGATCAGATACTGAGTGTTGAGGATATTCCTTTTGATATTAAATTTGATATATCCCTATTTCATTCAAAGTCTGGGTGTTGTCCTACATAGATATTGTTTGATCCCATAAAGTTTGATTCATACTTTCCCGCCTCAAAATCTTTGTTTAACCAACCTTCTGCAGCATCTCAGTTTTCAAAACTTGAGCACGAGATTTGGTCTAATTTTGATAAACTTCAAAGCCTAGTTGATAAATTACAAATTACTACAGAAAAATCCTATATCTAGTATTATCTTGAAATCTTATCTTCTTCCATACCGTCTACTACACCTCCAAAAACATATGTATCGATTCCTCCTTCTTCATCCCATCCAACTAAACCCATTATATTCGTCGTACACCCTCCCCCAGTAGTCACGGCGAGATTTTCTTCTTTAGTATTACCTGGTCAGTTGGCAGCTTTACCTCAGACCTGTGGCCAGAGACTTCCTCCTTTTGATGGTAGCCCATGAATCACAACACATCAACATATTGACAAAATGGTTGATTTCATTGATTTAGAGGAGGTTGAAGAAGATGGTGCCAAAATGAGACTAATGGCTCAAATGTTTTCTGGAGATGTGAAAAAATGGTTTCGTGGTTTGGAAGCTCACTCCATTGATACCCCTTAGAGTCTAAATGAGTTGTTCTTAGCCAGTTTGTGGGAAAAGAATAATCCATTGCAGATCTTGGTAGAATATAATACATTGAAAAGGAATCCAAATGAGATGGTTCAGGAGTTTACTATAAGGTTCAATCAGATCTATAATTCCATTCCAGATAACATGAAGCCTCCTCCTGATTAGGCACTTCAAAATTATCTGGATGCCTTTGATCCTAAGATGGCTTATCAACTAAGGGAAAGAGATCCCACAACTCTAGAAGAAATGCAAATTATGCAGTGAGCAAGGAAGAAAATTTGATGATTAAAAAGTTTTAGTTAAAACATGAGAAACCAGAGAAGAAAGTAACAATTAAAGAAGAACCTTGTTCTTCCACCAATATAAACTAGAAACATTGATCAGAACCATGGAGAGGATGGCCGACTGAATGATAAATTCCAATAGACAGCTGGAGCTACAAGTTAGAAATCCGAATTTTAGAAACCAACAACAACCTCAGTACAGGATGAAAGAAAGAGAGCAGAAAGCTTCTAAGGCATCAGCATCTCAGTAGCAAATTAAGACACCCTTGTAGCAGAATTATGCTCAAGGAGAATTAGAGGATAAAACAGACCCGATTGTTGAAGAAAACCACTTTTTTAGGGAAGATTTCCATCCCATTTTCTTGACTAAAAATGAAAATTATGTCGAGAATATAGAAGAACCCAAGCATGAAGACTATATACTAGAGAATGACTATGCATTGGAAACTCAATCAGATGATTATCAAAGTTGATACTTGAATGCACTCAAATCTCAGCAGAAGCAATATTCCTTGAGAAATATGGATATTGCGATCAGTCCTATTCAGAAAAGGACATCGTGGTAGAAGGATACCCAATAGAAGACAAATCCTCAAGGTAATCAAAGTAAAGGTAAATATTTGGTAGCAGCTAACCAAAAAAAAAAAAATCAGCCATCTACAAGCAATCCAAACAAGGACCATTATAGTGAGAAGAAGGATCGGACATCAAAATATCTACCCAGGAAGAGAGACATCATCCAAAGAGAGGTAGATAAATCTAGCTCATTCAATCTAGAAACTGATATTTCAAAGTTGAAAGTGTCAATCCCTCTTACTGAACTATTCAAATATAGCCATTACAAGTTTGATATAGTTATAATTATGAAAGTTGATCCTTTGTCTGACATGGTTAATGTTGAAGATGACCAGCCTAAATTAATTTTGGTCCAGCCATAGATGGTCAGTCAGAAGATAGTGAGGCCTCCATTTTACTTGAGGTTAAGAGTCCACTAGTACACTCTTCATAACTCCATGCTTGACTCCGAAGCCTCCCATAACTTAATTTCCAAGGCCATCACAGAAAAGTTGGGTCTAGATATAACTCGTGAATACCATGACTTGTTCTCTTTTGATTCTGGTAAGGTCCATTGTCTTAGTCTAATCAAAGATTTGGTACTATCCCTAGACCAAATCCCAGCAAAGAATGTCTTAATGGATGTGGGGGCAGCTGATATACCACCATGGTTTGTTATGTTATTTTCAAGGTCCTGGGGAGAGAAACTAAGAGGCACACTGCAGTTAGACTTCTCCTATGCCACCATCCCCATTTTCAGTCAATTAACGAAACCGTACCGAGAAACCAAAATTAAATTCATGATAACTAGCAAGGAGAGTCAAAATAATTATCATATAAATGTTGTACATACTGATTTAGAATCATTTATTTTATATAATTACATTGGATTGAATGATGTCGATAGTCAGCTTCTGGAAATAAAATATGTAACAGAGATTTCTGATTGCACAAGAATAGTTTTAGATCAGGGAAAAGAAAATATGCCAAGTTCATCAGAACAGCCATCAGACAAGGCAAAGAAAGACTTAGAACAACCATCAGAAAAGGTAATGGAAAATGCCAAAAAGAATGAAGAGAAATTTCAGAAAGTTGAATCAAAGTAGAAACTAGATTTACAGTGCTTGGAAGAGGAGCATTATATTTGGACCATGGACTTTGATGGTGCTCTTGGAAAATATGGGGCATGGATTGGCATTTGGATCCGAAGTCCACATCATCAGCAAGGTGAGGTCCCTCAGAATGTTAGATTATTCTTGTACAAGTTAGCTTTTGATTGCACTAACAACGAGGTGGAGTACAAAGCACTGACCATGAGTTTAAAAATCTTGAAAAGATTAGGTGCACGAAGAATTTCTATGTATGGTGATTCAAAACTTGTGATCAAGCAAGTCAATGGTGAATATCAAGCTCACGATCCACAAATGAGACAATATAGAAATGTTGTTTTATATATTTTGAGAATTTTTCCTGAATATACACTTTCTGTTGTAACAAGGAGTCAAAATCTTATGGTAGATTCATTGCCTATAGCTAAAAGCAATTTTAAAATCCCCATCTTTTCAAATAGGAAATTTGAGATTCATGTGAAGCATCGACCCTCTTTTCTTGACAACTTGTGATATTGGAAAGTATTCTAGGATGAAAAGTAGGTAAATAAATTTCTTCAGAGTGAAGGAGAGTTTGAGAATTGTTCGATGGATGAATTTTACAACAAGGATGATCAAGTCATCGAGGCAGCCCAAGTTGATATACTACAGCTGAAGGACAATAATATTCCAAAAGGTCTTATACCTTTGGAAGACTTCTTTGATCAATATGATGTTGCAAGGAAGCCCACATTGGTTACTATGGAGAAAGGTGTCAAAGACGTGAACATCGGAACAACAGACAAACCCAAAAATGATCAAGTTGTCCAAATGATTATCTCCAGAGGTAAAAGAGAAATATATTCATTTATTGTCTAAATTTTCTTATGTTTTCACGTGGGATTATGCAAAATTCAAGGAATATGACAAGAAAATAATTCAACATACTATCCCAATTAAACCTGATTGATATGGAATTGATCCAAGACAAACAATAAGGTATTACAGACTCATGTGCATGGATGTGCCTATGTTATTTTATGCAACGGATTGATAAGATTACGAAATACACAGGCAATGAAGCAGTTAAATAAAACATAATAATAAAACATATAAACACAACAAGTTTAATAAGGAGTTCACCCAATACTCTTGGGCTACGTCTCCTGGTCCAGCCTTTAATGATGGCCTCTCTATTATGTTCTGAAAGAAGAGTTTTTACAACAATGAGCTCAATTTGAGTCTCACTCAGCATATACAAATCAATAAGACTGTACTTGGATTCCCCAAGTCTCTAGAGTACACAGGCTCTCCTTACTGAACTCTTGACCTCTATTGGTCATAGTAGTGTGAGCCCAATCTGGGACTCATACATGAAAGGCATTACAGAGGAGTGCGCTTGAACCTATCAATCCTTCTCTGGAGTGCAAAGACTCTCTGAGTCTCTCTATCTCTGCCTTAATCCTGGCTCGATGCTGCCTTTTCTTTTGTAGGTCAACTTGACTTCTTCTCTCTGCTCTTAGCTTTCTTAACTTGTTTGTTTCTCTTTCTGTTAGTTCATGGCTTTAAGGCCAATCTACTTTCTGACTATTCGTTTCCAATTCCTGGATTTCTGGTTCCCCTACCTCTATCCGTTTAATCCCTCTGTCCTGCATAATCAGTCACTGTATAATGCCTCACAGGGAGGTGGACACCTATTTCATAATGGATGAGTGTCAGTTCTCTTGGACATATTTGAAATGAAAATTTATTCCATTAACTCCAAGAATGACCGCGAAACACGACCTTCTGCCAATGCATCATCCATATCAGACTTAAAATCCTATACAACTCTACCTTCTAACCTCATCAAATCTAGTCATCCATCGAAACGTGTCTCCGACATTGATCTGGAGCCTCCAAATCCTACGGTCATCGTCCATATCAGGTGGATAAGTAACATGATGTTTACCCGTCCGATGTGAATGGTTTTCTCTCTCTTCTACCGAACGTGTGGCACTCGTTGTATGGGATCGGGCGGGAGTTGGTTGAAACTTCTTACCACTCGAAGTTGCTCTGATATTATGTCAGTTTTGTGGAATCCTACTTCCATGCAATCATAACGATATCCATTGCATTTTATAACTTTTCGGGTCTGGGTGCTTACGGCCTTTCCTTCTTTGAGGGGTTTTCCCTGCAATATGCAATTAGAAACTATCCCCATTTCTTGAAATGGCCTTTGTATTTGCTAATTTGTGATAGCACGCATTACCATCGGCTAGAAGTCTACGCACTTGACCGATGGTCCTCGTTGCTCCACACTGATCACAAATTGCAACTGTTACGAGGATACCTACGATAAGCTTGATATTTATAAGACTTTTAATCCTTGCCATGATTTTTAAAGAGTTCATGAAAACCTAGAGAGTGTTCTAGGATCCAATTTGGATCACGACCTTCCCACTAAAAAAGCTTTTGGACCACCAAAAGTTGGTTTTTTAAGCATCAATCAAGTGAGGATATAGATTCCTCGCTTGCCCAATTTCTATCCATCTTGCACTGCTTGGTTTTGAACCTTTGAGCCCAATCCTGAGGTACTCAACATCCGCTCTGTGTGTACTTCTCACCTTCCTATCCAGAACTATGTCTTCCAGCAATTCATTAAGATATTCAAGAAATAGATCATCAATAGAAGGCTATTGACTCTGCTCTTCGGGATCTTCAATCAATGAAGGTTAAAACAGTCTCAAGCTTTCTGCATTAACTACTAAATAGATGTGCATGTAAGCTTGAAAATCAAGGCGAAAAGCATTCTCACAAATTTTCTCAAGTATCTTGAAAGGTCCACACCTTATCGGCTTGAGCTTCTTACCTTCACCTTGCATTCCGTCTTTACTGACATACAACCAAACTTGATCACGAACTTGGAAACTATGCTCAGTCCAATGCTTATCATGCCTTGCCTTGTACTTGGCTTGGCTCTTTTCCAGTTGTTCCTGTACTTCCTGGTGAATCTCTTGGATTTTTTCAATGAACCTGGTTACCTTATCCACATCACTGTGTCCATCAACCACTATGTCTTTACCAAAGAAAAAATCCAAGGGAGAGCTTGGTATGAAACCAAAACATGTCTCAAAAGGAGATCTCTATGTAGAAGAATGTTTAGCCTAATTGTAAGCATGTTTCACATAACACAAATGTTCATCCCAATGCTTGGGATGCTTGCTGTATTAGCCTCTAAGCAACTAGATCACTGTCTAGTTGACCACCTCTGTTTAGCCATCTATTTATGGATGAAAGGTTGTGTTCTTCTTCAGTCTGGTGTCCATCAATTCCCACTGACTTGACCAAAACTTCCCAACAAATCGGGAATCTCAGTCGGATACAATGGAAGTCGATAATCCAAAATGAACCCATACATGCTAAAAGAACAACTTTGTTATTTGTTCAACTGTAATATGTTAGGGTATTAAAATACACATTTTTCTAAACCTATCCACAACAACATATAAATAATCATGACCTTTTCTAGATTTAGGCAATCCCCCAACAAAGTCCATGGAAATACTTTCCCAAGGATGAGAAGGAACTGGTAGTGGAGTGTACAAGCCTAGTTTTCTATTGTTGGGCTTTATTTTAGCACACATAGTACACCCTCTTATATATCTAGAAACTGTCTCATTCACTTTTGGCCAACAAAAAAATCTTTGCAGTTGTGCAATTATTTTACTTACACCAAAGTGACATGATATTAGAGAAGTGTGTGCTTCTTGAATTATATTTACTCTCGCGCTTTGAGGAATGCATAACTTTCTGAAATGGTACAAGAGTTGGTCCTTAACATGATAATCCAATTCTTCTACGTGTTTTCCATGACTTAAAGTTGTATATACATCTTTAAAATCTATATCTTGAGCATATTGTTCAATTTAGCTTTCATGCAATATTGAATTATGCTTAACTATAGTAGATGCATTTATGATTAGTCTGGACAACATATCTACAACTTTATTGTGTATGTCCTTTTTATATCTGATGACAAGATGAAACTGTTGTAGAAAACCCATCCACCTATAGTGTCTTGATTGCTGCAACTTAGTTTGTGAGTTTAAATATTGAAGTGGTTGATGATCAGTATGTATAACTGTCTCTTTGCCAATTAGATAATGTTTCCACTTTTTCACACTCTGTACTAATGCATAAAATTCTTTATCATATGTGGAATAATTAGCTACTACATAATTAAATGTCTCAGAATGATAACATATGGGTTTACCGTGCTGCATCAACACTGCTCCCATGGCATAGTCACTGGCATCCATTTCAATCTCAAAGGGTCTTTGAAGATTGGGAAGTGCTAGTACTGGTGTTGTACTAATCTTTTCCTTTAAAGTGTCAAAGGCTTTCTGCTATTTGCCTCCCCAATGAAAAACCTTATTCAATCCTGTTAAAGCATGTAAGGGAGCTACAATCAAGGAAAAGTTAGCAATAAACTTTCTCCAATACTGTGCTACTCCTACGAAGCTTCTAACTTCTATAGCAAATTTGGGTTTAGGTCAGTTTACAATGACTGCAACCTTAGAGGGATCTACCTTCAATTCACCACCCCCTACAATATGACCCAAATAATTCAAATATGTTTTTCCAAATTCACATTTGATAGCTTAACATAAAGATTTTCTCTTTTCAAAACATCTAGAGTCTACTTTACATGCTTCAAATGTTCTTCCCATGTTTTAATAAATACAAGAATGTCATCTAAATATACAATGATAAAATCATCAATAAAAGGCCTGAGTACATCATTCATTACTCTCATGAAAGTAGCAGGAGAATTAGTTAAGCCAAAAGGCATAACTAACCACTCATACAATCCCTGCTTTGTTCTGAAAGCAATATTCCATGCATCTTGCTCTACAAATTTTACTTGATGATAGCCCATATGCAAGTACAACTTGGAAAGGTAAATAGATTCTTTCAACTGATCAAATAGATCATCTATGCGAGGAAGGGGATAATGATTTTTTATCGTTCTGTTATTCAATGCTCGGTAATCAATGCACATTCTCCATGAACCATCTTTCTTTCTCATCAAGACAATTGGAGACCCACATGGTCATGTGCTAGGCCTTATGAACCCTTTCTTGAGCAGCTCCTGTACCTGCTTCTTGATTTCTACATTCTCTAAAGCGGACAACCTGTACATTCTGATGTTAGGCAATGGAGCATCTTGTTGCAAATTAATATCATGTACTATTTCCTTTTTGGGTGGCAAACCTTTAGGTTCTTGAAATAGCATATCATATTCTAAAAAAACTTTTTCTAAATCAGCTTTCCGTTTAGCATTACAGCCTTCAAATACATTGGTTTTATTAGGTTTCTTTTCCTTTACAACCATCATTAAAAATTGCTTGCATGAATTTACAATTCTTTTCATCTGCCCTGAGTTTATGAGAGTGTAATTATTCTTGAGTTTATGAGCTCTTACAATATATTTGATTCCATATTTAATGAGTTGATACTTGTTTTCAACTCTATAGAAAATGGCTTTTCTATCATACAAGTAAGGACTTCCTAAAACAATTCAACATATATCCAAGGCAACGATATCTAACTCAACCTCATCTACAAATGCTAACCCAAAAGAAAACCTAATTTTACATTGTCTAGTCACTTGTAGCTTTGCTTTATCATATAACCAACCCAATGGATATGGCTTCTTGTGAGGTGTGGTTAGTAATCCTTGTTTCTTTACAATTGCTTCAGAAATTAAGTTTACTTGTAAGCCATTATCAAACAACGTATCAATATTTTGATGCTTGGAAATAACTCTAATATGAAAAAGCTCATGCCTTTTCCTCTCATTTCTTCATTATCAATAGATTGTGCAGAATTACTAGTAGATGCTTCAGAATTTTTACCTTTTATACCTATGGCTGCAATTGTTGTTTCATACCCTGAGTCTGACCCCAAATCCTTCTGAATAGCTGCAACAATCTTCTTCTTTTTTCCATCGTACTTCGTGGGTTTCAGCTCCGGATGCAAAATCCAACAGTGTTCATCATCATGCCCATCCTTCTTGCAGTGAGTGCATGAAGGTTTGGTTTTTTGTACAACATCTGCCTTCCTCTCTTTCCATTTCTTCTTTCCCTTTTCCTTGTTCTTGCTTGCAGTGGGTTTTGATGATCCCTCAAATTCTAGGATCACATTCTTGCCTCTAGCCTCTAGATGTGTAGCCTGAACAGATAACTCATCTATGCTAGTAGGATTAAACATGAGAATGGTATGTCTCAAATAACTATGTAGACGACCTATATACTTCAGCAAAGTTTCAGGTGAGTCCAAAGAAATGCCTAGAATCAAATCTCTTTTTCTAAATTCTTGGGTGTAACTTTATACACTTTTCCCTTTTAATTGGCGAAGAGTTTTCCAACTCATCATAGCTTGCTTCATATAAGCTAGTGGATAGAATTGTTTTTTAATTGTAGAAACAAATTCATTCCAGGTAGAAAGAATTTTACCATGCTTCTTCAAATCAGCTTGTGTTCTACCTTCCCACCATACCAGGGCGGTGCCTCCAAGGCGTGGGCTAGTTAGCTCAATCTTTCTCCTTTCTGAATCAATGTTCTGCACTCTGCAATATACATCAATATGTCTAATCCAGTTATCTAGCTTTTCTGCATTCAATTCTCTATCATAAACTGGAAAATCAAACTTCACATCTAATTTAATGAAAGAAGGTTTCGTCTTTTTATTTTCATGGCTTTATTTATGTGAAGAAGATGATGATGAAGGTGATGATGGGGGAGATTGTGGAGAGGGCTTCTCTTCCTTTCCTTTGCCTTATGGGTGGGAAACTAGAAGAGGTTCTTCTACTCCTTTATCTTGTTTGGAGGTTGATGACTATTCACCTCTACCTTTCTTAAATTCTCTATACATTTCTTCTACCATGGCTCTCATGGTCATGAAACTATCCATGAACTGTGAGTCTAATTCCAAGGGACTTTCTTTTGACATTTTCTTCTTAGGATAGACTCTTCCAATTTTTGGGTTAGCTTCAACCAACTCTCATTCTCATAATTTAAGCTTTGATCTAGTTATCATTCAACAAAAAGAATCTAGCACAAGCTTTTCTAACCTTAGCAACCTAGAGCTCTGATACCACTTGATCTAGAATTGATCCAAGACAAACAATAAGGTATTGCAGAGTCATGTGCATGGATGTGCCTATGTTATTTTATGCAACGTATATATAAGATTGCGAAATACATGGGCAATGAAGCATTTAAAGAAAACATAATAAGAAAACATATAAACACAACAAGTTTAATAAGGAGTTCACCCAATACTCCTAGGCTACATCTCCCAGTCTAGCCTTCAGTGGTGGCCTCTCTATTATGTTTTCAAAGAAGAGTTTTTACAATAGTGAGCTCAATTTGAGTCTCACTTAGCAGATGAAAATCAGTAAGACTGTACTTGGATTCCCCAAGTCTCTGGAGTACACAGACTTTCCTCACTGAATTCTTGACCTCTATTGGTCATAGTAGTATGAGCCTAATCTGAGACTCATACATGATAGGCATTATAGAGGAGTGTGCTTGAACCTCTCAAGCCTTCTTTGGAGTGCACAGACTCTCTGACTCTCTCTGTCTTTGTCTTAATCCTATCTCGATGCTGCCTTTGCTTCTGTAGGTCAGCTCGACTTCTTCTCTCTGCTCTTACCTTTCTTAACTTGCCTGTTTTTGTCTCTGTCAATTCGTGGCTTTAAAGACAATCTGCTTTCTGACAATTCATTTTCGCTTCTCGGCTTTCTGGTTCCCCCTGCCTCTATCCATTTAATCCCTTCGTCCTACGTAATTAGTCAATGTATAACGCCTCACAGTGAGGTGGCCACCTATTTCATAACGAATGAGTGTCGGTTCTCTTGCACATATTCGAAATGATCATTTATTCCATTAACTCCCAGAATTCCTATGAAGCATGACCTTCTGCCAACATATCGTCCATATCGGACTACAAATCCTATACAACTCTACCTGTTAACCTCGTCAAATCCAGTCATCCATCGGAACGCATCTCCGCCATTGATCTGGAGCCTCCAAATCCTATGGTCATTGTCCATATCAAGCAGATAAGTAACATGATGTTTACCTATCTGATGTGAACGATTTTATCTCTCTTCCACCAGACGCGTGGCACTCGTTATATGGCATCGGGCGAGACTCGGTTGAAACAACTTACCACTTGAAGCCCCTCCGACATTCTGCCGGCTTTTTGGAATCCCACTTCCATAGAATCAGAACTATATCCGTTGCATTTTATAGTTTTTTGGGTCCGGGTGCTTGCAGCCTTTCCTTCTCCGAGGGGTTTGCACTATGATATGTGATTAGAAACTACCCCCATTTCTCGAAATGGCCTCTGGATTTGCTAATTTTCTATAGCGCGCGTTACCATGGGGTGGCAGTCTGCGTGCTTGACTGATAGTCCTCATTGCTCCTCGCTGATTACAAATTGCAACTGTTACGAGGATACCTCCGATAAGCTTGATCTTTATAAGACTTTTAATTTTTGGCATGATTTTTAAAGAGTTCATGAAAACTTAGAGAGTGTTCTAGGATCTAATTTGGATCACTAATCAAAAGCCCTTTAGACAAAAGCTAAGAAGGATTAACCCAAGGTTACTACCATCCATAGAGAAAGAAATTAACAGAATTTTCAAGGCAAGCATATTGCCCCTATTAGATTTTTTTATTGGATATCAAATCTAGTTCCAACAAGAAAGAAGACTAGGGAAATAAGGCTCTGTGTAGACTTCGAAGACTTAAACAAAGTATCTATGAGAGATAATTATCCACTCCCAAAAATGGACCATATCCTTCATAGATTTGTTGGTGCTTCCTGAATGTCACTACTAGATGGCTACTTCAGTTACAATAATATTTCAGTGCATGAGGATGATTAGGACGAGACAACATTTACCACACCTTAGGGCACGTTCAAATATGCAAAAATGCCATTCGGTATAAAAAATGAAGGGGCTACTTTTCAGCGTGCCATGGACACAGCCTTTGCCAATGAAAAGGATGTTTTCTTGGTTGCATATTTAGATGATGTGACAGTATTTTCACATTCAAATGATGAGAATTTGCATCATTTAAAAGTTATTTTCCAGAGATGCAGAAATTTTGGGATATCTCTTAACCGAAAGAAAAGTTTATTTTCTATGGAGGAAGGCAAACTTCATGGCCACATCATCTTAAAGGATGGCATCTGGATTGACCCTTCACATGTAGAAGCCATTTAAAAAATTGATTTCCCTTGCAGCAAGAAAGAAATCCAATCATTCAATGGTAAGATGAATTTCTTACGCATATTTATTCCTAATTTGGCTAAACATCTTAGAGAGATGACAAATATGTTGAAAAAAGATAGTGATGTAAAGTGGTGTGAAGAAACCAACAAGTCCTTTCATGTGGTAAAACTTTCCTTGACCACTGCCCCTATTTTAATCAGTCTGGATTACTCCATTGATTTCATAATATTCTCTTTTGCTTCTGAGCATACTGTGGCAACAATATTGATGTAGAAAATGGATAAAACCGAGCTACTAGTAGCATTTTTCAGTCGCAATATCTAAGATGGAGCCCTTAGGTACAACATCATAGAGAAACATGCTTTGGCTTGGGTAAAGGCAATGAGAGATTTCATAGTTTACATTTTACATTCACATACTCTTGCTTATGTGCCTAATGTAGTGGTGAAATAATTTCTTGTTCAGAATGACCCAGAAGGTAGAAGAAGTAGATGGATAGCAGCATTATTAGAATATGATCTTGAGATCAAGCTGACCAAGCTAATCAAGGGTCAAGGCTTAGCCAAAACCGTGGTTGAGCCAAATCTCCATGATCTAGATATCAACCTTGTAGCAACATTGTCCGAAAATCAAGAAGAAGCAGATCTCATTCAAGTTTCTGATATATTTTTATCATCTCCACAATATTCTAATATTATTTATGTTTTGCAACCTCTAAATCCCCCTCCAGGAATGTCTAATGCTAAGAGAAAGTAATTGAACTTGAAGGCTTCTAAATATTGCATTATGGGCAATGCACTTTATTGGAGGGATCCTGGATGTGTATTGCTCAACTATCTGACCGAAGATGAGTCTAAAGAGGTGATAAATGACTTCCACAAAGGATATTGTGGGGGCGACTTGTACTGGAAGACCATGACCAAAAAATCACTGAGAGCGGGTTACTATTGGCCTACACTTTTTGCAGATATCTACAAGGGAGCGATGCGTTGTCACGAGTGCCAAGTTTTCCAAGGTAGAAGAAAACTTCTTCCTTTTCCTCTACAACCTATATCAGTTCATGCACCATTACAACAGTGGAGCCTAGATTTCATAGGCGAGATTAACCCATCATCATCTGCACAACACAAGTGGATATTGACAGCTACATACTATTTTACGAAGTGGATCAAAGCGATTCCAACTAGGAAAGCAACAGATTTAGTTATCATTCAGTTTTTAGAAATTAATATCTTGTCCCGTTTTGGTTGTCCTAATAAGATCATAATAGACAATGCGACATAATTCAAGTATAAAAAGAAGACTGAGTTTTGTGACAAATATAACATCAAGTTGGGACATTCTACGGCATACTATTCGCAAGGAAATGGTTTGGTGGAGTCCTCTAATAAATCCTTAATCAACATCATCAAGAAAATGTTGGAGGCCAAAAAAAATAATTGGCACAAAAATATAATCAATGCAATGTGGGTAGATCAGGTGAGTAGTAAGCAATATCTTGGACTTTCTCATTTTCAAATAATGTATGGATTTGATACTATTTTTCCTTCGTCATTAGTAGTCTCGGTCATGAAATTGTTACAAGAAGAAGGAAGTGAAGAGAATGATATACATCACCGGATCAATCAAATGATTCACCTACAGTAAAAACGAGATGAGGTATTTCAGAACACCTCTAAGCTCCATGATAGGATAAAAAAAATCTATGACTAGAAAACAAAGGAGGAGGATTCAAAATTGGAGATGTGGTGCTCTGTTGGGATGCTAGAAATGAGGACAAGGATAAGCATGGTAAATTTCAAAATATGTGGAAAGGCCCTTATCAAATTTCAACTTTCTAAAGGAAAAATTCTTTAATGTTAGATGAAATTAATGGAGAACCATGCTTAGGAGGACTAGTTAATGGTAGGCTCCTTAAGCACTATCTTTTCTGAAATATGCTTCTCAGATATTTCTTGGTTTCATTGTACATAACAATTTAAATTTCCACAAGTGTGAAGTAGAGAAACACTAGAGTTTGGAGACTAAAGTGAAGGCCATGGAGCTTCATTGATTTTATGCCATTTTCAAATTTCAGTCGTCAGTTAAGTAAGTCAGCTTTGAGCCATTTTTTCAGTCGATTTCAAGACAGTTTCGTGTCAGATTATGTTATTTGAGTTGTCAGTATTCAGTGATGCATTTCATTTTAAGTTTTTGATCATATTGGCCCACATGGTTAGGCACTTGGTATATGGTGTTCTTAACACCTCCAAGGAGCTGCACATACTACCATCAATGATCAAAACTCCTCTTTTATATCATATTAGGGTGTCATTTTGAAATTCTTGTCATTCCACCTAGGTACTCATGCAAAAATTTATTCGCTGATGGTAGCCCAAGTCAAAAGCCTCACTCTCCCTAAAAAATCACTACTTGATAGTCCACCTTCATGTTCTACTAAGCATACATCAACCATAAAAGCTCATTTTATCTTGTCTTTATGTCAGCTAAGTAGACATGGAGTCTAGTCATTTAGGGTCCCATTAGGTCACTAGGTTTCATTTTCCAAGGTTCAATAACACACCATTTCACTGCATAAAGCCAAAAAAAAGTATCAGAGTGAGAAAAATAATATTCCTTTACATTTAAAGAGGATTTACAAACATGTAACTATTCTTTCCGAAGTTCTAATTTTCATTCCAAGTATGAGTTTTATTTCAGAGTGTAATTTCATTCCAAAAAATAGAGATGTAATATTATTTTTAACTTATGTAATTTTATGTTCATTATATGCAATAAGCACTATTCCTAATGTTTTTAACTCTAACTCCATGTGCCAACTTCATCCAAACAAATTCAAATGTAAAGAGTGCCAAACTCCAGCGTCAACAAACTACAAAGAAGAAAATCAGAGTGTAAATGATAATGACCAAATATTTCAAAAACATGAAGTGAAACATTAGAAAGTGGGTTTTAAAGTTAAAATATCAAATTCACTCAAGTATAAAGGCCTTATTAGCTTCAAAACTCGACTTCATTTGCCTCCTACCATTAACTGAGCAAACCCCAAGAGAGTGTTTCTCACGACTCTAGGAAAAATTGAAAAAGCAGAGCAAGTGTTGCACACTTCCTTAAGGCGCTATGCACACCCTTCAAGCGTTGCACACTTCCTTAAGGCGCTATGCACACCCTTCAAGCGTTGCACACTTTCTAGGTGATGCTCACTTTCCAGGTGCTACGCACACTCTTTAGGCACTGTGCACTTGCCAGTCGCTACACACTTCCTTGTGGCGTTGCATGTTTGTCTAAGAAATATAGAATCACCTCCAAAGCTCCACTAAACTTGTATTCAACCTCCAACAAGACTATAACAACTAAAGATAGCATGCGTCTTCTTCCTAAAGTCACACTTATGGTGTTTTGAAATTTTATTGAAGATTTGGTGTTTTTCTCACATCAAAACCCTAGTATCTCCCTTAAAACTATCATTGCAATCATAATTCTCAAATTTCAACTCTCCTACCCTTACATACACTCCCCTACACTTTCATTCTCTTTCCTTAAACCCTTTATCCCAATACTCTCTAACTTTTATTTCATAACCCTAAGCCCTAGGTGTTATAACTACCTAGGCTCCCAAACCACCAACATTGTAAATAATTTCCCCATCCTAAAAATTAATCATCTTAATAATCCCTATCCCCTCCTCCATTACATAAATCCCTTTACCCATCTCCTTCAACTTCCCTTTCCCATTCCTTACTCCTAAAAAACCACATTCCAACAACCTCATGATTCCCTAGGGTTTGGTATTAAAACACCATGGCAGAAGAGGAAAACAAACCATATAGTGAGAGAGAAGAAATAGAAGGAGAAGAAACAGAGGTGAAGAAACCACACAAAGGGGGTAGAATACTCATATTGGAGCCAACATATCTCAGGGAACTCTTGGCATCTCCTATGGTTGTGACATCTTTCAAATATCTTGGTTGTTATGATTTATGCGATCAAATTCAAGCAATCCAACACAATGCTATGTTGACTAGACTCTTCATATCCAAACTCCATGGAAACCAAGATACTCTAGCTGGTGTCACTTTTACTTTATCTATTGTTGTTATATCATATGCCACAGGGGCCCCAGATGTTGGGGAGAATGGTTTAAACAAGGTGAGTTGGAGAAACACTACTATGAGCCTTCCATAAAACTGAGGTACCAAAATGAGAGAAAGGGCTATGTTATTTTTTCTCACCTCCTGAATGGATATGCCCCTATGATCAAGATTATCATGTAATCATTTTCATGTGAAGGTGGATTTTCTAGGCTTTATTCCTATCACATCTAGCTCTTAATGCATTTCACTAGGGTAAAACTGCTCAACATACCCTACTACCCTTTCCGGAGCATTGATAAGATGGCCTATATTGTCCATAAAAGGGAATATGAACACCAAATGAAGAGTTTGTTTCATCATTCCCTCATCAAAATCATAGTCCTCTATCATCTCAAAGAGCTAAACATTACATGGAGTACCTTCATATCCAATCACATATTCATTGATCCATCTATTCAAAATGTTCAAAATGTCCCTTTATCATCTCATCCTTTCACATCCATTCCTCCATATCAGCCTATATATCATTCATCATCATCAAATCAGTCACCTTCACTATCACCTCCACCATCACCATTTCATGAGAATATTGAGTCACCTAGCAGAGATGAGATCAGTGAGCTAGAGCAGATTGAGCAAGTTGAGGTCATCAAGCCTAAAGGGGCAGATTTTGGCACTTTGGCACACACTTATCAGAGAGGCCATATGTAGGTTTTTTCCCCACAGATTATGGGAGGGGCTTTTCCTTCTTCATCAACAAAATAGGTACAAAAGGGCAAAGAAAAGATGACAGAGACAGACATTCAGCATGAGGAGGAAGATCTCCATGAGACAGAGCAGGATTTTGACTTGCTTGACCCAGGTGAGCATGATGACAATAAGGACACCAGCATTTTCATGAAGGAAAAATATGTACTCATTAGGGAGGTCCAGGTCAACTTAGAGAGGTCAAAATATATCATTTCATATTATGAGTAGGAGAATGAGTAGCTTCAAGCCAAACATGATGTCATGGAAATTTAGCTCATCAAGGAAAAAATGGGAGCAATGAAAGCCAAGGAATTTCTTGATGATGCCTATGGTAGGTATGGTGAACTTGAAGAAGAGAAAAAACCAAAACTAAGACCTAGGACTATAGTGCTGAAAAGAGCTCTAGAACTAGAGAAACAAAAGGAGGCTGGGCTTGCAAATGAGCTCACATGGAATGAGCAGTTTACCATCTTGATCAATGAGAACCAAGAGCATTGGCTTGATAAGGTCAATCAGCACTTAGATAAGCTCCCAAAGAAGGCTAATCATCAAAATGACATTGAGAGGAAGATGGAAACACACTATTCCAATAGAGAAATAAATGCAAGGGAAAAGCTCAAGGCTGCAAAGGAAAAAATTGAAGCCCTAACTCACCAAGAAGAGAAAAAGAAGCCTGATATACTAACATAGGCTTCACTCCAAACCTAGCCACACCAAATATCAGCTCCTTGACCAATTTTGAAACCTACTGGCTCATTTTTTTAAATATTGTCTTTTCTGTGTTTTTCTAGACAATTTTATATTAGCAGGGTCAAACGTGCAGAGCCCTAGGCATTGCGCACTTCTTTGGGGCACTTTTTGAAGAAATGGAGACCACCCCTAGATGCATAATGATAAATACATCTAAGAATCATGTTTCCAGCCTTATTTTGCAAAACTGGCAGGTGAAAAGGGCAAAAAACTAGCAAAAAATCATGTTTCTACCTCATTTTTTGCCTAGGCACTACGCACAGAACATTCTTGGTAGAATGTGTTTTCTAAGGGTCAAATTAGGTGCATTTTGGAAAATAAAGGTATATTTCAAAACTAGATAGGACAAGCTTTCTAATGAGCTATCCTGGGCTCAATTTGGACACCAGAAAGGCAGTCAAAAGTAGCCTACTAGATGGAGGGTGCACATGACACTATGAGGGCGCACTTGACCATTTGCCTAATTTTTCATTTTTTTTCTCCAGATTTGACTTTCATCTTTGGAAATAAACTTTTTTCTAATTTAATTTATATTGTAAATGTAGCTATGGTCTTTTTCTATTACCTAGGGGTAAATACATTAGGTAAATAGACTTCATCAAGTCAAATGAATTAGTTTCAATGTAATTAGGGAGGAGTCACTTAGAGGTCCCTACACTCTAGGTATCAGTTCATACTTTTGTGGATCTCTTCCTCAACTCATGGATTCGACCACTGAGGACGAGAGAAGGTTGTTTTTATGTCTATATCTTCTCTTTCTTCACTATTTTCATAGGCTGGACTCAGTTGGATGTTGTATTAGTGATCAAAGACACTATTGTATCAGAATTTGGCCAGTTTTAATAGATGAGTTACAACTATTTCTTTGGGATACATGTGGTATGAATGTTTATAATTGTTTATTCTTTGTTACAATTTGTATGAAATTTTTGTAAGTTCAAAAACCATTTCATGTTTGTTATATGATAATTTTGAAGTTGATAGGCAGAATACATGTTTTCTCATGATCTGTTTTGGGAACATTATCATAATTTGTCCATTTTTTCTTCAGTTAAGGAAGAATACATCTCATATGCTCTTCCTAACTCCTCATCAGTATTAAAATATCTCATCAAATCGCCTTTTAAGTGCTAAGACTCCTACCTATCTTACTGCTTTGAATGTTTGCGATCATATCTGGTTTACCCTAACCTAGCATCTTTGACCTAATACCGTCATCTAGCAATAACCCCACAAAATCAAATCAAACAACCCTCTGCACTTTATACCTAGCCTAAAACCCTAATCCATCTAGCCCTCTTGGCTGTGATTCTTTGGAGAGAGCCCTCTTTGGCCTGGTAGGGATAACTACCAAGTCAAAAGGTTGGTCTATAGTTACCTCAACTGGACTCTTCCTCAGCCTTGGAGATCTGGAGGAGTGATAACAAACACCACTATTGACTCATCTTGTCCTACTAGAATATCAGGAGTTTGGTGGGACTAAGAGTCTCACCTAACTTCTCTTTCATTACTTAAACTTATGCCTCCAATAACACAATTTGGTCTCTATACTCTTTATTCTTTGTTATCATATCATAGAGATTTTCCTTTAGCTCTTTATTATCCCTTTGTACCTTTGATAGATCATTAGTTTGCAAAGGGTGTGCATCTGGGACCTTGAGTTGCTTCTTCAGGGTAGCTATCTCCTTTTCCTTATCATCCAACATTGTTTTGTATTATTTGAACTCATTAGGGTGTGTATCCAGATGATTTATATTATCTTCAAGGTTATTTATCTTGTTCTTTCTAGATCTACACACCCTTCTCTCATACTTTAGTTGACCACTTGCCATATTGTAAATCTCTTACAACTTTCTTGTTTTGGCATTGGTCCTATGCATCATGTATGGAATCTATGTGTACATTGTGAATAGATCTATGCATGGAACGTGGTTGACTAGAAAGAAAATTATGTGAACCCCATAATCCTCCATGGACCTCATTGTTTCTGCTTGAGGCTACAAAATTGCCATCTTGAAAATCCCCTTCTCACGATCCAAAGCGCTTTTGACTTGCATTCTAGGGAGTGGTTAATTATCAGGTATTATTATATCCATTATTCTTTCCTTAGATGATTGTTTAGCCATTTCTTAAATTTTTTCCTTCATTAACACTTTCCCAAGCCTGGAGACCTCACCTAACTCTGTTGTCTCAAATGTTGACATAGTATAAGTCATGTGCTCTATTATCACAAAACCAAACCCTGACAAGCTGCTGATCAGGAAGACTTTGAGTAACTATTTAGAACCAAACTTTTGGCTAAGGATTAGCCTCCTCAACCTGAGAGGGCTCTCTCACTAGGTTAAATATTTTAATAAAGATTAGATGGCTAACTCTATGAAACAAGTGAAAAAATATGAATGGTTGAACACGATCAGTAAACATCCATTGGGCTTATGGAGTCAAGAAATGCTTCAGTATGACAATAATATTAACATTGCATGGAAGTCAAGGCATCTGGAGTTTAGAGTAACTATGATATTGTGATGACCACTGCCACTGGAAATGCCTTTGATCTTCATAGAAAAACTAAAAAACTGGAGAGTAAAACTCTTCCATGTATCTAGCTATAGGATCCCACAGTACATGATTAGATTGATGATTCTCATAACATTCTATATCTTCAAACAACTGATTCCCAGCCACACAAAATTTATTTGATAAGTTATCCAACTACCTTTTTGCATGATTCCCATAGACAATGTAATTCTCCTCACTGTTATGTTCATTCTTTGAAGTAATCTGCTGCAAGGAATTACATAAATGATCAACCTTTTCCTCTGCCTGAGGGTTATAAAAAATTTCTTCCAATATTTCTTCTTGGTGTTTGCAATTATTTTCATCTTCATTATGATCCGAAGACTAACAAGTCTGCTGCATCTCTACATCAATCTTGGAGGATGTAATATGATTTTCATAAGTAAACCCCTGTTGATTTTCATGCTGCATTTCATGGGATGTTATCCTTTCTTCTTGGTGTTGAAATGTATTATTATGAAGAGCCTCTAAAATTTCTTCATCCATAAAGTCATCATCATCATAACAATCCTCCAAATATTGAATAAAACTTGTAGAATGTTTACAAAAATTTTTGACCGGCAATAAGGAGGGATGACACTCTTTATACATGTCATAGAATACATCATGGAAATCAGCAAGAGAATATAATGAACCACTTTGCAAGTTTTTATACCAAGACCATGCTTTTCCTTCTAAAGTGGTCATAAACATCTTCATGAAACAATCCTCAGGGAAATGAACCTTAAGACTACGTACATGCATATGCATATGGAACCTAACCAAATGAAGAGCAACATTGTCTTTCTTTTCATCTTTGAATATTGTAAGATCATCTAACCAATCAACCTTTGGCATAGGATTTGGAAAACCAAGGATATGAGACTGATTCGTAGGGGCATACCTGGCATTCATTCTTGCAGTGGAACTCATCTTGAAACTTCATCAAGCTATTGATCTTCTAGCAGTGGATTCACCTTCCAATTTGTTATTTGATGTGTGAAGTCGCCAAGGTAGTTTGCAGCCCTAAAAAATTTCTGAGCCCCTGCTACCTTCAGAAGTTCAGCTTCTTAGTTTCAGGAATGAATAATCTTCATACTCCCGGTAGACACACCAAAATGTTATCACAAAACCTACCCTTGATAGGCTGCTGACCAAGTAGACCTTGAGTAACTGTTTCAAACCAACTTTTGGCTTAGGCTTAGCCTCCTCAACCTGAGAGGGCTCTCTCACAAGATTAAAGATTTTGATAATGAATTAGATGGCTAACTCTATGAAACAAGTGAAGAAATATGAATGGTTGAACAAAATAAGTAAACATCCATTAGGCTTATGGAGTTAAGAAATGCTTTAGTATGACAATAATATAGGCATCTAGAATTCAACATATGGAGAGTACATCAGAAGCATAAAGGAAAACACAGTCTACAAATGTATGAAGTAAGTTAGAGCATAACTAATGAATTCTATGTAATCATACATTCATACCACTATAAGTAATGAGAAGAGGAGAACCATAAGACATTTTGAACATTGTATTCCTTCTGAATCATGAGAAGTAAAGCCAAATACTATATTACTTTAAACAGAGTCTTACACCTAAGCACAATATGGGAGTTCTTTACAAAAAATTCCAACCTTGGGTGCATTACCTCTTCTCTAATATATAGAGTTCATTACATGACTTAGATTCCTCCTCCAGCATGAGCGGAATTCAAATTCCTCCTACTATGACACCTATTGATACTTAAAACTAACTATTAAATGTAACTGACTGTTAACTGGCAGTTCTAGAAACCTAAAACAATTAGGAGTGTAACTCCTCATTATGATAAAAGCAACCTTATCTATGAATTAAACATTCCTTTTGACAACTATAACTCCATGAATTTGAATTTTATGGTGTTCATAACCCTCCAGCTGTCCCTTGATGCCTCATCCTTTTACTATTCCTAGAAACTAGGAGACTATTCCTTGCTCTGTTGTGGCTGAAAAATAGGTGTTGGGATAGAGCTCATATCTTCTCATAGGAAAGGCATTTCAAAAAACCAAGAGAGATTTTTGTTCAGCAAGAATTGGTGTTAATCTTGGTTCACAAAATCCTCCTTCAGTTTTTCAAAATACATTTTTATGATAAGATACGAGCTTTGTCCCAACACCTATTTTTTAGCCAGAATAGAGCAAGGAACAGTCTCCTAGTTTCCAAGAACTGTAAAAGGATGAGGCATCAAGGGATAGCTGGAGGGTTATGAGCACCATCAAATTCGAATTCATGGAGTTATAGGTGTGTTTAATTTCTATAGAAGGTTGTTTTAATCATAATGAGGAGTTACACTCCTAATTGTTTTAGGTCTCTAGAACTACCAGTTAACAGTCAGTTACATTTAATAGTTAGTTTTAAGTATCAATAGGTGTCATAGTAGGAGGAATTCAAATTCCCCTCATGCTAGAGGAGGAATCTAATTCATGTAATGAACTCTATATATTTGAGAAGAGCTAATGCGCCCAAGGTTGGAATTTTTTGTAAAGAACTCCCATATTGTGCTTAGGTGTAAGACTCTGTTTAAAGTAATACAGTATTTGGCTTTGCTTCTCAGGATTCAGAAGGAATACAATGTTCAAAATGTCTTATGGTTCTCCTCTTCTCATTAATTACAGTGGTATGAATGTATGATTACTTAGAATTCATTAGTTATGCTCTAAATTCCTTCATACATTTGTAGATAGTGTTTTCCTTTATGCTTCTGATGTACTCTCCATATGTTGAATTCTAGATGCCCTGACTTCTATGTAAAGCTAATATTATTGTCATACTAAAGCATTTCTTAACTCCATAAGCCCAATGGATGTTTACTGATTGTGTTCAACCATTCATATTTCTTCACTTGTCTCATAGAGTTAGCCATCTAATTCATTATCAAAATCTTTCATCTTGTGAGAGAGCCCTCTCAGGTTGAGGAGGCTAAGCCTCAGCCAAAAGTTGGTTTGAAACAATTATTCAAGGTCTACCTGGTCAGCAGCCTATCAAGGGTGGGTTTTGTGATAACATGCTCAATAGTGAAGGTTGGATTTTCCAAGCTTGCAAGGTTTCTATTGTACAACACCAAATCTTGGAATTTTTGTATCCTATTCTTCATGATATTCTTCATCTTCAGAATCTCCCTCTTCTTGCTTTCCTTTTTCCCTCTTGAAGTTATGCTCCTCTTCTTGGTCTATCTCCATGGGTCTTTATGTGCTTTGTTTCTTTCATGAGAGGTAGGATGTGCTTGATTATATGGGATGTATAATGGCATTGACCTCCTCCCATGTGGATGTATTTTCACATTCATCTACTATGGGGTTGGATTCATGCTTATCTTCTTATTTTTCCTTTTCCTTTTTTCTTTCATAACTGATATTGTGTGGGTCATATTTCCATGCACCCGATTGTAGGAACTAAAATATTTTCTAGGTGTTGTCAACTATATTCAAGATGCTTCATATATTTATCACAAATATACTTATCATATATTTATCATAATGGAAGTTGTATGTCACCTCTTATTTTCTAGAATCGAAGTGTATGTTGTCATTGTTCAATATTTTCGTTATATACTCCAGTGTGAAGATGCACTGATTTAGAAATGTTGGCAATTGATATGGTCTTTGTTCAAACCCATATATCCTTATAATTGTTTACTCATAAAATAGGTACCAATCACCCACTCTGGTGTTAGTACTAAATTGCATATCTCCCTAAGGAACTTAGGGGTTATGGGTAGGGGTTCAACATGCAAAAAAGTATACACAACAGACATAAAGGATGAAACATACTTGAAAAACCCTTTATTTTCCTTTGGTTTCCTCGCCATGGGAAACCACTTGAAGATGGAAAGTATGGAATTTGTTCATTGACCATTTCAGGCTCTATGTTTTCAAGATAAGGATAGTTATAGTGAATAAAAATATAGATGAGATAGGCTTGATATCAAACTTTACAAATTGGGCATGGATTTAATCATATAGGAACTAGGGAAAATCATATTTTATATAGGTCTTGGTGACCAAATGACATAAACTGACTAGGAAACCTAGGTCCAACTCATTTACTTGGACATTGGTACTAAGACCAAGGACTTGAGAAAACATGGAAACATATATTTGGGGCATAGAATAAAAAATTGTGATAGGATATGGACGAGGCCCAGAAGGGGCAAATATTCCTTCTTTGACATTTCCATTAATCATTTGCTACTTGACATATTGGTAGAGGCCCTTCCACTGATATTATAGTATCTCTTTATCCAATTTTTGCATGTTTTCCCTATCTGGCATTGATATCATATCTGCAATAGCCTCTGGCGTGACCTGAATAACTTATGTATCTCCTTGAGTAGAAATTATGACTCTCTAATCTAGTATATATCTATTGGAACCCCATGTTACCATCTTCAAAAAATTATATACTTGCGGGAACACTGACAGGACCATGTTTGATTCAAATAGGTTATTATGATCTCCTACTGAATCAGAGGTACTACATACTAGTTGTATGGATTTTCTCATGTCATAAGTGGTAAAAACAGGATCTTGAACATTGGCATCCTAGTCATAGATATCATGGTCCTTAGCCTTTTCATTCATTTTGACATCAAAGGAACTTCGTGTTGGTGGTGTAGCCATTGAAGATGAGGAATTTTGTTGGTGGGGTTTTATTTAATTAGGTGGATTGAGGAAAATGGAAAGATGTCAAGTTTATGAGTTGGGCTAACTAGCCAATATGCAAATGGCACATGGAAAATGAGATTGACCAATACTATGGAGGGAAATTTAATTCAAACTTGGTGAGTTGTAGTTCGCTTGGTGCATGCAAGCATCGAGCTAGGGTATTTTTAGAAACTTTGTGCGAGGATTAGTTAGTTTCAAGGCTGGTTACTATTGGAATTATGGTACAGGTGTTGTACTTTATGGAAACCCATAAAAGTTTCAGTGATGTACGACAATGCAACAGGTCAATTCATAGGTAACAACAAAAGATTACAGATCAAACTCTAGAGATTGAATAAAGAGAATGTTTTAAGAAGTATACATTATTTAACCTTGTCCAAGTAGCGTATACACGTGGGTTCACAGAACAAAGGAGCGTATACGTATGCATGCACTTTCACAAAAGGAAAAGCACGTATGGGATGGAAAATTAAGGATAATGAATACCTGGGATTCCTACCATGGTATTGACCCATGGTAATGAGCGCAGTAAGAAATCTTGATACCATCAAAGAATACTAATAGCATAACTATGGTTTTGGTCCGAGGTATTGACAGCTGATATAAGTATATAAGGAGGAAAGGACCAAAGGGCCAAGTGTGCAAGTGGAAGGGTTTTTCATTAATACTTCTATCTAAAGTATATTTTATGTTGTCAAGACTATGGTATGATATGATATGAAATATCACGTCCACCTTTGGATACAATGTTGGATCAAGATCATGAGACTTGAAATGACTTATCATTGTATGGTCGAATAATGGATGGGCTAGATCTGAATTCTAATGCATGTTTTATTTTGTAAATGTTATGATCTGAGTATGACTGAAGTCTGGAATAGTTGTGAAGTTTTAAGTTATTATTTGCAGATCTATACACTGGCTCGCATATACACATAGGTTCGGCACTTCAAAGTAGCATATACATTATGAAATATGATGTTTGAAGTTGTAGTTGGTTCTGGTTGTTGATGCAAAGTTCTAGGTTCAGCTTTGTGTTCTAGTCATAGTGATGTGATTGTTCAGATTGTTTTATTGTGATTTGCTTCAATATTGATGATTTTAATTGGTTGGTTGTATTGCAGTGGTGATTGATTTTGAGCTTCAATGCTACTGATGGGTCCAATATGAAAATTGGATGAAATGTGGCCTTCATATTGTGTTGTTGTGTACCAGGAGTATCGAGTCTGAAAATCTATGAAATGTTGTCCCTGGAAAAAGACAAAAGTTTGTAGGCTTCTGTAGGTCAGTGCCTACGTATTGGTAAACATATCGGTCAGTACAAGAGACAAGGGGTTGGATCTCCCTTCTAGTAGTAGCTAGAGAACACGTGAAGGTTGGAGCCTTCTATAGGCTGGTGCCTTCCTACTAGTAAACATATAGGCTAGTAGAAGAGCTAGGGGGTTGTAGCTCCCTTCCAGTAGAAGCTGGAGAATGAGAGAAAGTTGTAGCCTTCTGAAGATGGATGCTTGCATACTGGTATGATTCTGCACCAGTACAAGATTGTAAATAGGTTTTTATTATATTAAAAAAAGACAGAGATGACAGTAACAGGTGGTTTTTCTCCCGCATTGGGTTTCCACCTTAAATCTTGGTATTCATGTGTGTTTCTTATGTGTGATGGTTTATTCTATTATTAATGCACATTGTTACTGTTTAATGGTTAATAAAGTACATATACATTGATTAAAGATCAACATATGATGAATTAATCGAATCATAAGTTCATTGGATTTACGCTAGTTTCCTTAGGAATAGTTGCGTGCACACAAGAGTTCACTTCACTCAAGTAGCATATATAAATCTGACTATGAAATGAAACGGTTATTGATTTGTTAATATTGATTCATCTCCCGCCCCTTCTCAGTATTATTCCCAACAATTGGAATCAAATAAGGTCCTTTAGAAGAAGCTTGATCACTTCTTGAGATGAGCAATCACGAAGGAATGGGATCTATCAGACACCAATCTTCAATGGAGATAACTTAGTATATTGGAAGACAAGAACTAGAGCATATATTCAGTCAATTGGAGCTGAGGTTTGGGCAATTGTGGAAAGAGGATACCAATATCCAACAACAGTCCCCATGGATCCAATAGAAAGGAAATCATATGAAATCAATGCCAAAGCCATCAATGCTTTATTGGGAAGTCTCTTAGAATCAGAATACGTCAAAGTCATGCAGTTCAACACAACCAAGGAAATATGGGACAAAACCATTTAGAGCTACAATGGAGACTCCCAGGTAAAACATGCTAAACTCCAAACTCTCAGAATCCAATATGAAACTCTCAAGAGGCATAGTGATGAAAGTATTGCTAGTTATTTCTTACGAGTAGATGAGATTGTAAATCATATCAGAAATCTGGGTGAAGAAATAAAGGAGGATACTATAGTTGAGAAAATTTTGAGATCTCTATCTTCTAAAGTTGAGTCAAAAGTATCTACCATTGAATAAAAGAAAGATATACAATACGTTACTATTGCTCAACTTCATGGAATTTTAAAAGCCTTTAAAATGATGAAAGGAGGTCTGTCAGAAATCAGAGAAGCCACTTTCAAAGCTTCTACAAAAGGAAGAGAAAAGGAATATCTCAAAGAATCAGGATATATATCAAAAGAAGAAGAGGTAAAATTTGTGAAGAAAAATCAGTGGGGTTCCAGAAGATGGAGAGGTAAGCTTCCCTTCAAATGTTTTGCTTGTGGAAGAGTTGGTCATTATGTTGTTAAATATCCTCATGACAAAGGAAATATTTCTGTAGAAGGGAATAGAAGAAGATATTATACTCACAAAGATAGTGATGTCCTATCTAATAGTGATGAAGATGATCAATACTTTAAACTACTCATGGCATATGAAAAAGATACCTTAGAAGAAGAAGATTTTGTAAAGAAAGCACTCAACTAAAAATCTGTTTGGCAGAAAAGGATATGGTCATAGACACAGTGACACATCAACTCACCGAAAAGGACAAGCACAATGAAAAATTAGAGTGTGAAGTAGTAAGTATAAGAAAAGAAGATGAGAAGACAAAAACAATGAATCTTAGATTTTCTAAAGGATTCGAAATGTTAGTTGAAATCATCAAAGTTTAGCATTGTCCTCTTATAAAGACTGGTCTTAGATTTCATGAAATTGTTGAAGGTGAATCTAGCTCACAAAATGAGGCAAGGAACTCTAATGAAAAATCTAAAATTCTCAACAAGTAGATAAGAGGTCAACCCCATCAACAACCAAGGAAAGAAAGACTTCAAAGAAAATCATTTACTCCAAACTATGGAAGTGATAATCTTTTCTTTCCTCTGATGAATAATGTTGAATGTTTTATATGTCTTTTTGACATGTTGCAGCTAGATGTAGAAGCAGAATGATTCAAGATAATAATTGTCACATAGTAAGATCATTAGTTTGCAGGTACTTTAAAGGATATTTCTTTTCTTGCAATATGTATGGTCACAAAGTTATTGATTGTGATAGAAGGAATATGAAAAATATATGATGCTATTCTTGTAACAAGTTTGGGCATATAGAAAAAGAATGCAGGAGAAAATTCAGCCAACATACAAAAATGAGCAAACATCATCACACTCCAATGTATGAAATAAGAAGGAATTGATGACATAAATATGTGGCATTTCTCAGTATACAAACATAATAGACTCAACGGGAGCTAAAGGTGTGAAACTTCAGTATTCCAATTGTCATACACTATTGTTATGAAGACAAGTCATGTATATACATGAGTCAGAAGTTGCATAGTGGCGTATATGTTGTTTTGATGAAGAAGCAGTGGGACAAACTCGGGGAAGGGGGTTTTGATATGGTTTAGTAAATTATCAATTATCTTTTCTGTTCTGATTGATGATGATTATAGTTTATTGATGATATGTAGAAGTGCTTTTGGCCCTCATAAATTGTTAATGACTTGATGAATAACTGGTTGATGATGATGCCTTGATGATTCTTACTTACAAATACAATGACTAGATGTGATAGTGAACAATTGGCACAGGTTCAAGGGGATCATATGCTTTTAAGGATGCATTGTTGGAATTATATTATAAGACCTTGGTACATGATGATACCTATATTTCTTAATCCATATAGTTGTTTTGATTCAGATGACTCTTTTGATGATGGACATATACAGGTTGTTGATCTTGATGTTGTTGGAAGATGCTTATGGTGCAGATCATAGATGGTGTATGATAGTTTCTAATGACTATCATGCTCTTGTTTAGATCATTGGTCCTTGTTATAAATATCATGTATATCATGTGATGTAGAGGTCATGTTTAGACCTATGATGTAATAATTTTTATATTCAGTCATATAAGGAATTTTGAGATCATGTCAAATTTGTTATATCCCCACTTGGTTGGTTGATTGATGTATGTATGATTCATTGGTGATAGGAAGGTCATACTTACATAGTTTGAGTTATAGGGTCATGTTATTATTTTGAAAAATATTTCTACAGAATCTGCAAGTTCTCACGGGGAGCATGGATAGCATAGTACATCTCTAAGGGGGAGAATATCTTGGTCCGCCCTTTGCCCTTGATTTCAAAGGAGGAGATTATCTTTGTGTTATTTGAAATATCTAACATTTTCTACAACTTTTCGTAATAAACACCAACACAGTTGCCATCAAGTCCAAAGGGGGAGATTGTTGGCATTATGGTAGAGGTGTTGTCCTTGATGGAAACCCACAAAAGATTCAGTGATGTATGAGAATGCAACAGGTCAATTCAGAGGTAACAGCAAAGGATTACAGATCAAGCTCTAGAGATTGAAGAAAGATAATGTTTTAAGAAGTATACACTTGTTAACCTTGTCCAAGTAGCGTATACATTCAGGTTCACAAAAAAAAGGAGTGTATATGTATGCACACAATCTCATAGAAGGAAAGGCATGTATGGGATGGAAAATTAAGGATAATGAATAACAGGGGTTCCCACCATGGTATTGACCCATGGTAATGAGCATGGCAAGAATATTGATACCATTGAAGAATAACAACAACATAACTATGGTTTTGGTTTGAGGTATTGATAAAGGAGCTAAGTATATAAGGAGGAGAAGATCAAAGGGCCAAGTGTGCCAGTGAATGGGTTTTTCATGAATACTTCTATCTGAAGTATATTTTATGTTGTAAGGGCTATTATAATGATATTATTTGAAATATCACATGTGTCTTTGGATACAATGTTTGATCAGGATCATGAGACCTGAAATGACTTATCATTGTATGATAGGATAATGGATGGTCTAGATCTGAATGCTAACACATGTTTTATTCTGTAAATGTTATGATCTGGGTATGACTAAAGTCTGGAATAGCTGTGAAGTTTTGAGTTAGTAATTTCATATCTATACGCTGGTTCGCCTTGGTGAAGGCATGACAATGGCTCGAAACTTCGAAGTCATGTTTCCTTTTTGAAATATGATGTTTGAAGTTGTAGTTGGTTCTGGTTGTTGATGCAGAGTTTCGGGTTCAGCTCTGTGCTCTAGTGACAATGATCTAATTGTTCAAATTGATTGATTGTGATTTTCTTAAGTATTGATGGGTTTCAGTGATTGGTTGTATTGTGGTGGTGATTTACTTTGAGCTTCAATGTTACTGATGGGTCTAGTATGAAGATTAGATGAAATGTGGCCTTCATATTGTGTTGTTGTGTACAAGGTGTATCCAGTCTGAAAATTTATGAAACGTGGTCTCTGGAGGACAAGAGAAGGATGTAGGCTTCTATAGGTCGATGCCTAAGTACTGGTAAACATATCAGCCAGTACAAGAGCCAGGGGGTTGGATATCCCTTCCAGTAGCAGCTGGAGAATGAGTGAAGGTTGGAGCCTTCTATAGGTCGGCACCTACGTACTAGTAATCATATCGCTAGTACAATAGCTAGGGGGTTGTAGCTCCCTTCTAGTAGGCGTTGGAGAATGAGAGAAGATTTTAGCCTTCTGCAGGTGAGTGCCTACGTACTGGTATGAAATGAGAGAATATTTTAGCCTTCTGCAGGTGGGTGCCTATGTAGTGGTATGACTCTATGCCAGTACAAGATTGTAAACAAGTTTTTCTTTTATTAAAAGAAGACAGAGACAACAATAGCAGGTGGTTTTTCTCCCACATTAGGTTCCACTTTAAATCTTGGTGTTCATGTGTGTTTCTTATGTGTGATGGTTTATTCTATTATTACTGCACATGGTTATTGTTTAATGGTTAATAAATTATTGATGCACTGATTGAAGATCAACATATGATGAATTAACTGAATCATAAGTTTTTTAGATATACACTGGTTTCCTTAAGAACAGTTGCATGCACACGTGAGTTCCCTTCACTGAAGTGGCATATATAAATATAACTATGAAATGAAAAAGTTATTGATTTTTTAATGCTGATTCACCCCCCCACCCCCCTCTCAGTATTATTCCCAACAATTGGAATCAGAGAAGCTCCTTCAGATGAAGCTTGATCGCTTGAAGGAAGATCTCTCAAGATGAGCAATCATGAAGGAATGGGATCTATCAGAACACCAATATCCAATGGAGATAACTTAATATATTGGAAGACAAGAACTAGAGCCTATCTTCAGTCACTTGGAGCTGAGGTTTGGGGAATTTTGGAAAGACGATACCAATATCTAGAAGAAGTCCCCGCTCATCCAGCAGAAAGGAAATCATATGAAATCAATGCCAAAGCTGTCTATGCTTTATTGGGAAGTCTATGAAAATCAGAATTTGTCAAAGTCAAGTAGTTCAACACAACCAAGGAAACATGGGACAAAATCATTCAGAGCTACAAAGGAGACTCCCAGGTAAAATTTGCTAAACTCCAAATTCTCATAATCCATTATGAAACTCTCAAGATGCATAGTGATGAAAGTATTGCTAGTTATTTCTTATGGGTAGATGAGATTGTAAATAATATGAGAAATATCAGTGAAGAAATAAAGGAGGCTACTATAGTTGAGGAAATTTTGAGATCTCTACCTTCTAAATTTGAGTCAAAAGTATTTGCCATTGAAGAAAAGAAAGATCCAAAATCTGTTACTATTGTTCAACTTCATGGAATTTTAACTGCCTTTGAAATGAGGAAAGGAGGTCCATCAGAAGTCAAAGAAGCAGATTTGAAAGGTTCTGTAAAAGGAAAAGAAAAGGAAGATCTCAAACAATCAGGATATATATAAGAAGAAGAAGAGGTAAACCTTTTGAAGAAACTTCATTGGGGTTCTGGAAGATTCAGAGGTAAGCTTCCCTTCAAATGCTTTTCTTGTGGAAGAGTTTTTCATTATGCTACTAAATGTCCTCATGACAAAGGAAATATTTATGCAGAAGGGAATAGAAGAAGTAATTATACTCATGAAGATATTGATGGCCTATCTAATACTGATGAAGATTATCAAGATTTTAAACTACTCATGGCATATGAAAATGATACCTTAGAAGAAGAAGATTTCCTTAAAGAAATCACTCAACTCAAAATCTTTTTGGCAAAAAAGGATACAGTCATAGATGCAGTGACACATCAACTCAATAAAAAGGATAGGCACAATGAAAAATTAGAGTGTGAAGTAGTAAGTCTAAGAAAAGAACTTGATAAGAGAAAAACTATGAATCTTAGATTTGCTAAAGGATCAGAAACATTAGATGAAATCATCAAAGTTCAGCGTTCTCCTCTTATAAATACTAGTCTTGGTTTTCATGAAACTATTGAAGGTGAATCTAGCTCACAAGATGAGGCAAGGAACTCTAATGAAAAATCTAAAATGCTCAACAAGGATATAAGAGGTCAACCCCATCAACAACCAATGAAATAAAGACTTCAAAGAAAATCATTTACTCCTAACTATAGAAGTGATAATTAGTTCTTTCCTCTGATGAATTATGTTGAATGTTTTATATGTCATAGCTTTGGACATGTTGCAGTTAGATGCAGAAGTAGAATGGTTCAAGCTAATAACAGTCACATAGAAAGATTATCAACTTGCAGGTACTTTAAGGGATATTGTTTTTCTTGCAACATGTATGGTCACAAAACTATTGATTGGGATATAAGGAATATGAAACATATAAGATGTTATCCTTGTAACAAGTTTGGGCATATAGCAAAAGAATGCAGGAGAAATATTAAGCCAAAATACCAAATGGAGCAAACATCATCACACTCCAAGGTACAAAAGAAGAAGGAATTGTTGTCAGGAAGATGTGGCATAGCTCAATATACAGACATAACAGAATCCGGGGTAGCTGAAAGTGTGAAACTTCGGTATTCCAATTCTCATACATAGTTATTATGAAGATAACTCGCGTATATATGTTAGTTAGGAGCTGCACAGTTGTGTATATGTTGTTTTGATGAAGAAGAAGTGGGAAAGACTCAGGAAAAGGGGGTATAATATGGTTAAGTCAATTATCAATTATCCTTTTTGTTCTAATTGATGATGATTACGGTCTACTGATGATATGTAGAAGTGATTTTGGCCCTCATAAATTGTTAATGACTTGATGAATAACTAGTTTATGATCATGCCTTGATGATTCTTACTGACAAATACAATGATTTGATAGTGAACAGTTGGCACAGGTTCAGGGGGAACATATGCTTCTAAGGATGCATTGTTGGCATTATATTAGAAGACCTTGGTACATGATGATACTTATATTTCTTTATCCACATAGTTGTTTTGATTCAGATGACTCTTTTGATGATGGACATATACAGGTTGTTTATCATGATGCCGCTGACAGATGATTATGGTGCAGATCATATATGGTATATGATAGCTATTGATAACTATCATGATCTTGTTTAGATCATTGGTGCTTGTTATAAATATCATGTATGTCATTTGATGTAAAGGTCATGTAAAGACCTATGATGTAATAATTGTTATATTTAGTCATGTAAGTTGTTTTGAGATCATGTCAAATTTGGTATATCCCCACTTGGTTGGGTGATTGATGTATATATGAGTCATTGGTGATAGGAAGGTCATACTCACATAGTCTAAGGGGGAGAATATCTTGGTCCGCCATTTGCCCTTGATGTCAAAGGGGGAGAGTATCTTGGTGTTATTTGATATATCTAACAGGTTCTACAACTTTTCATAATAAACACCAATATGGTTTCCATCAAGTCCAAAGGGGGAGATTGTTGGCATTATGGTACAAGTTTTGTCCTTGATGGAAACCCACAAAAGATTTAGTGATGTATGACAATGCAATAGGTCAATTCAGAGTTAACAACAAAGGATTACAGATCATACTACAAAGGTTGAAGAAAGAGAATGTTTTAAGAAGTATACACTGGCTAACCCTATCCATGTAGCATATACACGTGGGTTCACAAAACAAAAGGAGTGTAAATGTATGCACACACTTTCACAGAAGGAAAGCATGTATGGGATGGAAAATTACGGATAATGAATACCAGGGGTTCCTACCATGGTGTTGACACATCGTAATGAGCATGACAATGAATCTTGATACCATCAAAGAATACCAACAACATAACTATGGTTTTGGTCCGAGGTATTGACAAATGATCTAAGTATATAAGGAAGAGAATATCAAAGTGCCAAGTGTGCAAGTGAAAGGGTTTTTCATGAATACTTCTATTTGAAGTATATTTTATATTGTAAGGGCTATGGTAATGACATGATTTGAAATATCACATGCACCTTTGGATACAATTTTGGATCAGGATCATGAGACCTAGAATGACTTATCATTGTATGACTAGATAATGGATGGGCTAAATCTGAATGCTAATGTATGTTTTATTTTGTAAATGTTATGATCTAGGTATGATTGAAGTCTGGAATAGCTGTGAAGTTTTAAGTTAGTATTTGCAGATCTATATGTTGGTTCACCCTGGTGAAGGTAGATATACACGCTGGTTCGGTACTTCGAAGTAGCATATACATTATGAAATATGATGTTTGAAGTTGTAGTTGGTTTTGGTTATTGATGAAGAGTTCCGGGTTCAGCTCCGTGTTCTGTTGATAGTGATCTGATTGTTCAAATTGATTGATTATGATTTGCTTAATTATTGACTAGTTTCGTTGATTTGTTGTATTGCAATGGTGATTGATTTTGAGATTCAATGTTACTGATGGGTCAAGTATGAAAATTGAATGAAATATGTCCTTCATATTGTGCTGTTGTGTACCAGGAGTATCAAGTCTGAAAATTTATGGAAAGTGGTCTCTGGAGGAACATAGAGGGTTGTAGCCTTTGATAGGCTGGCGCCTATGTACTGTTAAAAATATCAGCCAGTACAATATCCAGGTGGTTGGATCTCCCTTCTAGTAGCAGCTGGAGAACGAGTGAAGGTTGGAGCCTTCTGCACGCCAGTGCCTACGTACTAGTAAACATATTGGCTAATACAATAGTTAGGGGGTTGTAGCTCCCTTCGAGTAGAAGCTGGAGAACGAGAGAAGGTTTTAGCCTTTTGTAGGTGGGTGCCTACTGTTTTTTAGAAAACTAGTGTCTTTTCGATCTGCTAGTCCCACTAAGATGGGTAGCTATCTTAGAAACAAACAATAAAAGAAATTTGTGATTTCCTTTATGTATGATAGATAAGAGAGAAGCAAAAGGGACCAAATTGGATCTTCCACTCGACTCCTTGCTTCATTCCTCTCTCCCTTGATAGAGCTTGCCACTCCTCTCCTACTTATCCCGCTTTAGAGAATACTTGTAGAGTCAAAGTAAAAAAACACCAACAAAGCATATCGACCTATAATATCATCAAAAATGAAAAATCCGAAATACATTGACCATAAAATTGTATTCACAAATAAAAAGATTCACAAATACATGATTATATGGAGGAAAACTCAAAGAAATTTATTAATAGTAGAAGAGAGGATTACAACCCAGCTATCTGATCCAACATCATCCTCCCAGCATCAAAGCCCTCTTCACCTCATGAAAAGCAAGATCACCCAACAATACAATGTCTCCCCTCACAGATCTCTTAGATGAGGGATCCATTTATAGATGTCTTGCAAGGGTGTGAGTCAGGTCTGGGTTTTTGATTAGTGTCAATGACTCACACCCTTACAAAATACAAAATTCCAGCCTCCAGATCTCTTAGATGAGGGATCCATTTATAGATGTCTTGCAAGGGTGTGAGTCAGGTCTGGGTTTTTGATTAGTGTCATTACATTAATAGTTCTTGGTTCGACTTGGAGATTTCATTGATCTCTTACTCATCCCTGGGCGAACTCAAAGAGGCAAGTGTCATGGGAGAAGTTTATGGAAGATTCCATGAGCTTCCACTTAGCAAATTGTCTCTACCATTTGTCTATTCTTGCTCATCACACCCTACAAAAGGCATTTTCAGTATGCATCACACCTTGACCATGGAGCAGTCAGTATGGTCCAGTTTTGGCTAGTTCTGAGTGGTTTTTCAGGTGGAACTTCTGGGAAATGATGTAATCAGTTGACCATGATCCTTTAGGGTATGAAACAAAACTTTTAGGGGTTAAAGAGCCCTTGTTTTATGGACATATGAGTTTGGGGTTGCAATGCCCAAATATGTCTATAACAGTTGCCCCCTAAAGCATGATGTCATAAATCTTTTGATGTCAGGTGAAATGCTTTATCATGAGGATCCGAGGTATTCAAACTGGAAGGTGACCTGTATAAGATACAATACAATACATTAGCATCATATTTTTTTTCATGATCTAGCTAAGGCAAGCATTCCCATGCTTAGCTTTATAAATTCATTTTCATGTACATAGGATAGACAATCGTCCACTATTGCAGACTAGTGATTCTTCATATGAAGAGTCATCTTCCCTGGATTAGATGACTATCCGTGCAACTTTTGTGTACAATCGATATTTTATTTTCCTGAATATATCATAGCCTAGATGGATGAAACTAGATCTAGGGTCTTCAAACTATTCAATCTTCATCTGATGTACAAGTCGATCCATGTGAAAAGATGTTCTGAAGTCGAGCATGGAAAGACATCACCTAATTACCAGCCAATAACGTAGGTTGTTAACAGGTGTGAGAGGAGTCATCGATAATGATAATGACCCTCAAGGTACTACAATATAATTCACGTGGTGTGAGTATATGAGCTATTTTCGAACACCATGCAAAATCTTTCGGTCGAAGGCCATTGATGTAAACCTATTGCCAGAAGTGAGAAACTTGACATTGAGGCATGCAAGCTTCAAAGTACTGAAAGGGTGTTTCTAAGTCAACTTCTTGGATAATGAGTTCATGTTGACAAGAAGTGACTCGTCATATGATTTTTCTAGAGGTGAAAACGATATGATGATACAAGGTTTAGGAGTGGCGGTCATGAAAAATGAAGGGTAAAGGTATTGCAACGGATGAGGCATTTTCTAGATGGTAAATTCTCTAAATGACTTCTCTTGAACATGTTGGCGACATTGAGATGGATTGGTAGCATTAACCCCAAAATATGGATGGTATGGAGGACCAATGGTGATATGACCAGTAAGCAGAATAATCCAACCTGACTCAATCATGGTCATGGAGTGAAAGTGTCATTTTCAAGAGCGACCTGCTACCAATAAAATTCTTCAAGTTTTCATCCCTTCTTCCCCAGTCATTTCTGACCAGTACCTCTTTATTTTTGTCAAGCTTGAGGAGGATAACATATGCTTGTTCTATAATTTTCCCTTTGGGAAAACCTGTCGCTATATTTTAGCAAACCTAGTGACAAGGAAACTTGTTCTTGTCTGGATCGACAAGTTTGTTGCTATTATTTTAACAAGTTTAACAACAAATATAACTTGGTCCTTTTTATGTTTAGAGAGTTTGAAAAGGGACGAAAAGGAAACTCTAGCAATCCTTTTTCATAGCATGATCCCTTAAGTCCAAAAAAGTATAAAATAATACAAAAGGGATGAATTGTCGATCGCTTTAGCGAGCTGAAAAAGACAAGTGCTCGATCTTTTTGTTTGATAATCCCTCAGGTCCAAAAGGATTAAAATATATAGGAGGGATGGCACTTCCCATTACTTTAATGAGATGTAAAGGTCAGTATCTCAACAATCTTTTTATAATTAACGAGTCTAAAAAGAGTTTAAAAGAGACTCGTTTTTTAGGAACGAGTGGTGTTTTCAGGTAGCAATTGGTTCCAAGTAAGTTTGGAACTTATAAAAACATGGCAGTGTGAAGAGGGTGGCTAATAGAACCACTCATCATAGTTGTTCCTTAGAAAGGGTAAAGAATCAAGTGGAAGCATATGATCGGCCAAAAGAATGGAGGTGATGGTAGGAACATGACCAAGGCTCAAAAGGCTGATAGCAGGGCAATCACAAAGGCTATTTACCGAGGGTGGATTTATTTTTTAATGAGCTTGAATCGGAAGAAAATATGCTCAGTTGCAGGTTTATTTTTAACGAGCTTGAACCTTGCAGAAACATTGCTGATTGCAGTAGTCAAAGATGTCTCTCATTGGTAGGTTTATTTTTAGTGAGCTTGAACTCTACTATAACATATGCTCATTTCCTTTTTACGTAGGCTAGAAATGACCAAACTACAAAGCTAGAAAAACTAAAAAGCTAAGGAACTATTGAGGTTAGGTAGGATGGTTTTGTCCTCCGTCGAGGCAAAACCCTTCCTTGGTACGTTTGGTGTGCAGACATTTTTGGACCAACTACCTAATCTAAGAAGTTAATACTAAACGGCTAAAAAACCTAAAAAGCTAAGAAATGAAATTGGTCGATTTTTGCTTGCATAAAAAGTTTTGCATGCCCCTAGGCATAAAGAAGATAGTCTCCAGGTAACAAAATGGAAGTCACTGTAGTTAGGTAGGATTGTTTCTGTCAGCGGTTAGACAAAAACACTTCCTTGGCTTTCTCCCCATAGTGGACAAAGGTGAATGGTGTTTCAGACCAATCACATAACCTATGAGTAAATGGTGTTTCAGACTAAGCACATATCCTACATGGAAATGGTGTTTCAAACCAAGCACATAACCTACAAGGAAATAGTGTTTTAGACTGAGCACACAACCTACAAGGAAATGGTGTTTCAGACTGAGCACACAACCTACAAGGAAATGGTGTTTCAGACCGAGCACATAACCTACAAGGAAATGGTGTTTCAGACCGAGCACATAACCTACAAGGAAATGGTGATTCAGACTGACAACATAACCTACAAGGAAATGGTGTTTCAGACTAAGCACATAACCTACAAGGAAATGGTGTTTCAGACCAAGCACATAACCTACAAGGAAACCTATCTTTTCAACTGGGTTCATCTAGATGGACAAGGGTGCATGCCCCCTAAACTTCGTTACGTTCACCAGACTACTCGCCGCAATCAGGTGGATGGAATGAAGGTTGAAGAGACACTCTTGATTCAAAGAGACCATTTAGGGATGATGTTTGACTTAGAGCTGTGTTTGAACCATGAAATGAAAGCTGGTCGATAAGCTGTACCATTTTTCCTTCATGCCGGAAACACATCATTCGAAAGAGTTTGGAAACAATAGCTTCCATGCTATATATATAGTCACGTCCAAGAAGTAGATTGTAATCTAATGGTCCTTGGACTACCATCACGTTCAAGTGAATGGTTTTCCTTTTCAAAGTTATCAGAAACTTCAGAAGGATCCCTAACGGTCAATTGGTTCCTTTGTTAAAGCCTGACAAATTTTGTGTCTCAGGTAGAAGCGATGGCGAACCAAGCGCTTTCCAAATAGTTGAGGAAAGGATACTCACTAAAGCCCCTTCATCTATGATGGTGCCAAAACACGATCATTTTGTAAACTTGTACTATGATCCGGAATGGTACATTAGATGGCAGGCAGGGTCTTGCTAATGGATTTCAATCAAAGGAAATGACTAGACTGCTTAGAGGAGGTACCAGATAAACGGCTAGATGAACCTCATGAACCGGGGGGCTTTCCTCCTGTTGTAAAGGAATGGGTGGATTGCCCCCAAGTTCATCAAACTCTGTATTGACAAAAGGAATTTGAATGGTGTCATTCTCATTGTCTTTGGAAATTGTATCATCTGAAGGTGGACCTTCTGAAGTCAAGACTGGGTCAACTTCCATCTCGACCTGTTGACTTTGGTCTGATATGGACTCAAAGGTTCACTTTAAATGATCGGCATTTCGACCGACAATTGAGTTATGCAGTCGGGTTTTCAACTAGTGATGCACTTGGTGAGAGTTTCTTGTATCCAGGTGGAAGTCGCTGAGGTGAAGCAGGATGGTTATCCAAGAAACTTTTGGCTTCGTCCATAAAAGGACAATGGTGAAGAGCATGATTACCTTCACATAACCTACATGGAAATCTGACCTTTCCTTTCTGTCCATTGACTTCATTTTCACTAGTTGATGGTGTGTTATCAACCTAATTTCCAGAGGTTGATGACACCGGATGGTGCGAACGGGAGACCATTCTCTCAAGATCCGTGGAATGCAAGGAAAATCTCGATGAAGGTGGTCTCCCTTGCAAATTATGCATGGAGATCTGTGATTGGAAAGTTTGGTGTGCAGATTTTCACCAAACGATGCATGGTTGCCCCCTTGTTTAATTGACTTCCTTTTCTTTTTTTCTTTCCCTTTCTTCTTCTTCTCACCTACTTGGTTTTTAGTATCACTAGTTTCACCAAGCGAAGAGGAAGAAGGGGAGGGAGAAATAAGCGAAGTAGAAGGTGAAGGGACAACTTCAGTATCATCTGGTTACTGATTCAATTGCTGAGGAATCACGGTATTTTGAATGACAGAGGTTGAGAATAGCCATACTGGCAAGCCAATTGTGATTCCTAGAAGGGACAATGTAGCCATATACGAAGCACCAATATCTCCCCAAGAAGAGAAAGGACTAGAATTCCCCCCAAGATGGGTTCCTTGATTGGTGGACTCCATTATCTCAACCTAATATAAATGAAGGAATAGGGATGTTATTCCGATTTAAATAAATTTTAATGACACTTTGACACAATTTTTCTTTTTCAATTTTTAAGAGTCAAGAAAAAGCTAGAGGTGACTCTAGTTGCCTTCGATTTTTAATGAGCCTGAAGTGACAAGTGCTCAGATGGACCTTTTCTTTTAAGGAGTCAAAAAGGAACGAAAGTGACTACTCTGGAAATCTAGACAGAAGGATTACCAAACCAATCGCAAAACTACAAAATACACCTTGGTGATAAATTAAAGAGAAATTACCAAGGACTTACATACGGCAGTCAATCTTCCCGAATGCTATGTTCAATGCATTTCAGTCGATAGGGCGACAGACACGACTTCCTATGGATAAAAGATATCAGCCTATTGTGGTCTCCCAATATATACTCGACAATATGGGGAGCACAAGTCCATACTAGCACTTGTCGTATCAAAGAGGAGGAATCACCCAACCTTTGATGAAAACGATAGTTACCAGGTTTTATGACACTGGAACACGTCTCTAGCCTAGACTTCTAGATGGGTTGCGTTAGGTTCCAAAGCATTTTTATGCTCATTGAGACTTATTTTAGAGTTTATCTTGTTTAGAAGTTTGTCTTTCAAGGTTCACCGTGTGATGTAGATGTAAAATTCCTAAATATGCAATATAAAATGATAAAAGTCGTTTATTTTCTTTTATCAATGAAAATCCTAGCTACTAAGGAAAGGAAACTACAATTTCTTTCAATAGAGAGAAAAGAGCACACACTAAATGCACTTTTCCTAAATCATTTTCGCACATAGTCTAAATGAAAATGCACATACATGTATTTTTTTTCATTTCCTTAATGTGAGAATGCAAAAAAGGAAAACTAAGTATAGATATGAACTATTTTCTTCAAAGCGACATTTCGACAATTTCATTTTAAAAAACGAAAGGAAGACTAAAACGAAACCTTTTGATTTCGAATAGAAAACTGCTTTCGACACTTCAAATATTAACAATTCAAATCAAATACAATGAAAAAAGTACAATCAACTATCTAGAGGAGGAAGACTTTACGACACTCTTCTTTTTGACTCAAAATGACAGTTACGACACTTTTTTGCATCAAAACGACAGTTCAATTAAGCTACTTTTGACAAAGGAGGACTATAAATGATTGACAAATACATAAAAACATTTACAAATCCTAATCAATGGACGCTAAAACATGTAAAGGAAAGAGGCTTGAACAATGAGATACTGATCATAAGCAGCAACACAATCAAAAATAGCTAAAAACAAGGACAAAAACAAAATTCCAAGGAGAGAAATGAGATCACTCAGTCATCGTACCCGTCCTTCAAAGAAATAGGGATTCATCTCACCTGCTACACACGGGAGGTGCGATCCATACTAGTTTCCACTCACAGAAAGTGCGATGGGCTAGGGAGCGAAATTGAGTTGGATTTTTGGTCAAATTTGCAGCTAGGTTTAGGGATTAAGGCTGAGCTATTATGAACAGTAAATAACAAAGTATATGGGTATGATCTTATGAGGTTATTGAGCTACCACAAGAGTGCTTAGAATTCTTGTAATTCAGATGTTCAGTTCCTAAACCAACTTGGAGATTGACTGAAGTAGCATTCATCTACTTCGCAATTGCATAACAAAGGTGGTTCAAAGGTTATCTAGCTAACTTCAAGCTCCATCTGTAGTTTATAAAGAAAACAATAATAACAAACAAACAAACTATTCTCTCCCCAGTAGAGTCGCCATTTTGTTTCCAAGAAAACTAGTGTCTTTTTGATCTGCTAGTCCCACTAAGACGGGTAGCTATCCTAGAAACAAACAATCAAAGAAATTTGTGATTTCCTTTACATATGATAGATAAGAGAGAAGTAAAAGGGACCAACTTGGATCTTCTGCTTGGCTCCTTGCTTGATTCCTCTCTCCCTTGATAGAGCTTGCCACTCCTCTCCTACTTGTCCCACTTCAGAGAATACCTGTAGAGTCAAAGTAACAAAACACCATCAAAGCGTCTCGATCTATAATATCATAAACAATGCAGAATCAGAAATACATTGACCATACAATTGTATTCACAAATAACAAGATTCACAAATACACGATTATATGGAGGAAAACTCAAAGAACTTTATTAATAGTAGAAGAGAGGATTACAACCTAGCTGTGTGATCCAGCATCATCGTCCTAGCATCAAAGCTCTCTTAACCTCATGAAAAGTAAGATCACCCAACAATACAATGTCTCTTCTCACAGATAAATCAACAAACTTCCTTACAAAATACAAAATTACAGCCTCTAGATCTCTCAAATGAGGGATCCATTTATAGATGTGTTGCAAGGGTGTGAGTCAGCTCTGGGTTTTTTATTAGTGTCATTCCATTGATGGTTCTTGGTTCCACTTGGAGATTCCATTGATCTCTTACTCATCCCTAGGCGAATTCAGAGAGGCAAGTGTCATGGGAGAATTTTTTGGAATATTCCATGAGCTTCCATTAGCAAACTGTTTCTGCCATTTGTCTATTCTCGCTCATCGCACCCTATAGAAGGCCTTTTTAGTATGCATCGCACCTTGACCATGGAGTAGTCAGTATGGTCTAGTTTTGGCCAGTTTTGAGTGGTTTTTTAGGTGGAAGTTCTGGGAAATGATGTAATCAGTTGACCATGATCCTTTAGGGGTTAAAGAGCCTTTGGTTTATGGACATATGAGTTTGGGGTTGCAGTGCCCAAATATGTCTATAACACCTGCATAATTGTATGAGACTATGCCAGTATAAGATTGTAAATAGGTTTTTGTTATATGAAAAATAGACATAGACGACAACAACAGGTGGGTTTTCTCCTACATTGGGTTTCCACCTTAAATCTTGTTGTTTATGTGTGTTTCTGATGTGTGATGGTTTATTCTATTGTTACTACACATGGGTATTATTTAATGGTTAATAAAGTACTGATGCATTGATTAAAGATCAACATATGATGAATTAACTGAATCATAAGTTCATTGGATATACGTTGGTTTCCTAAAGAATAGTGGTATGCACACACGAGTTCCCTTCACTAAAGTAGCATATAGAAATACTATGAATTGAAAAAGTTATTGATTTGTTAATACTGAGTCACCCCCCCCCCCCCTCTCATTATTTTTACCAACAATTAAAATGTACATGCGTTAACCATGCGAAATGAAAGGTGAATTGGTAAAAAAATTGGGATTTCACAAGAAAATGAGTGATTTTCATGTAGGTGGGGTTGGGATTTACTCCTCGAGATATTATGGCTTGTGTGGGGTCTATTTGGTTGAATTTGTGACAATGAAGTAAATTATTGGTTCAATACTATAATTCCAAGTTCATAGGGGTTAGAATAAAGTTGTCAAGTTCATGGGTGCACGAGGACTATGACTCATAGTTTAGGTCGACAAAACAACAATGAAAATGCACGTGACATCTTTTATAAACATTTTTTCCTTGACACATGTTAGGACACCATTGGGAAATTTTAGGGCTAATGTCATTCTTATGTCATGATGGGGTTGAACCTTCTACATGTCATAAGGATATCCCCACATGGTAAATGATGGTTAGGTGATAGGTGTGACATGGTTGGATGTTCTGGTATAGGATATCGCATGTGGGGGTGAATGGTCATTATGGAAAGCTATCATGGCACGTCGAGAGATGATGTGGTTGGTTGGAATGGCACCCATTGCATTCCACTTCACTTGAATTTTAAATTTTAGCCATGGTGTGAAGGGAATGAGAGGGTGACACATGTAACCCTTCATGACTCTTGAGCTTGTTAAACTTTGTGTTGTTTAGGTAGTGCAGAGTGTTGTAAACCATCTGATTCACTCTCTTCCTGTCGTTCCATCATCGAGGCCATGCAAATATGGCCATTTCCCTCTCTCGTTTATTTCAAAACTCTCTCTTTGCCACACTTTCCCATTTTTATTCCCATCAAGAAACCTTATACCCATTACTCACTCTAGTGTTATGGTTCGTAACCATGTGAGCTCTCTCCTTGGGCAATTTTAGGACTTTAACCTTGGGAATTTGGCTCATCTGGGGGAGAGTCATTTTTTTTCTTTACATCTCCTTAAGGTCTCATTCATATTTTGAAACCATAAATAACAACTTCTTACAAGTGGTGCATTTTCGAACCAACAAACTAGATTTATCAACTACCTTGTGGCTAAATGGGTTACATAAGAAACAAAAACCATTAAATGAACTATTATAATGTTTGGTTGGTAATCTCTTCTATTGTCCTTGCTAATACCTATACTATTACACATGCATTATTGGTTATATCTACATACTCTACTTCTGCAATTGGATACAACATGTACATATTTTTGGCAGACGTAGCAATTTACATCATCCATCATAGGAGCAAATGAATTTTTACTTCTCCTTTGAAATCTATCAGATATGCCAAAATATTTAACCCTGGGAGTGAAATATTTTATAGTTTGAGGTGCTCCTTATGGTTCTCTTCTTGAATGTTGTTGGATATGATGTTTCTTTCCTGTTTCACTACTAATGTTGCTTCTATCACTTGCTACATGATCCTTGGGTTATGCACCATTGTTTGTGCATCCCTATGAGTTGGACTCTCCCATGCGAAAACTGAGACTAGATATGTTCAGTGTATATCTTTGACTATTGAGTAGGTTGTTTGAAGCCTTGGTTCTCTTCACTTTCATGACCTAATTGTCCTTCTCTTTTAACTTCTTTTTTAATGTGACAAATTCAACTTCAAGCCCTTCAACTCGACCCTCATTTTCTTTTTGTTGATTGGCAAACACATCCTGAATTCTTCTAGCCTCTTCTAACTATATTTTTAAGTCGTGATTTACTTATTGAGTTGCTTCTCCTTCTCATCAAAAATATGTAAAATCTTCTCTTCTTCTTTACACACAACTGTTAGTCTACTAAATTCAACAAAATGTTTTTCTTTGACAACCATGGCTAACTCATATTTAGCCTAAAGTAGCATAAACTTATCGCAATCATCATTACTAGGAAACTCAACATGACTATCATCAAAACCATCCAAAACATAACCGAAAAATAATTAATCAATATTTATACCTTTAGATATTTTTTATTGCATGAGATTTAGTTCTCTTGCACCTCAATTTTCTGATTTCTTCACATGATCAACTGAAACATTCACACTAGGCGGATGAGGCTTTTATGGCTAAGATTATTTCTTCTAAGGGATCTTATTATTTTTCCTATTTCTACTCTTCTTCTCAACCTCTCCATTGTTTTTACCATTTTTTCCTCCAAATTATACTTTTAATCTATCCCAAATCTTCTTTCCAAATTTTAGATCAACTATCTTCTTCAAATCTACATTATGGAGATTCCCATACATCACATGCCTTGTTTGTGCATTCTATTGCAACACTTGAGTTGGGATAGGATATTTTCCACAATTGTCACACACTAATTTCAAAATTTCATATCCAAGAGATAATAATTGATATTTAACCTTTTATTTCCATACCTAGTACTTTCCAACAGTGACAACGAATACTCCATTTGGATTTAGCTAGAAAAAGTCATTTTTCTTACTTGAACCTTCTTTCCAATGGTTAAGTTACACCTGAAAGAACCTTCTCTAATACTAATTTTTGGAATCTTGATAATACTGAAATGCGGGGGGGGGGGGTGTGAATCATTATTGTGCCCTATGATCAATTTAACCAATTTTTTCCCTTTTTTACAAACCAACTAAATCATGCATAACTTAACTAATAGAAAATTAATTAATCAATAGATACATATACATAAGTATGTGAGTATCATATAAACATGCGAGAATACGAACAATCAAGAATAGAAACACATCAAAGCACTAACACATAAGCACATGAAGGCACAAGGTGTAAGGTAGAAACCCTTGTTGGGTGTGTGTTATATCCTTTCCATGACAAGCCCCACGCACGAAGGTGGAGGGTTATAGTGGGGGCAGCCAAATGCCCCTTCATTGTACTGGGAGCAGCAACCCCCCTTGTCAGGGGTTTGCAGGGGGCGGTACCCCCCTTACACGGGGTCTAGGGCAACACCTTGGGAAAAACAATTTGGACCATATATTAGCTAGGTGGACCTACCTATGGTTTTTTTCATGGGTTTTGCACATGGTTTTGGGCATGATGGTTTTCTACCCATGGTATTTTGTAGATCCGCTAAGCGTAACTATGGTTATGTTCTAATCCAGTATTAATGGAATGGGGTTTATGGATGCTTTGGCATGTATATATATGTATATAACATTGAAAGCAATATAATGAAAAATCAATCTAGTAGTCTTGGTTTTGGGATCCGGAGGGAAATCTCTATTTATGTATGTTTTATGCCCTTTCCATTGTTTATTTTATGTTTTTAAGAATTCATTTGCAGGTAATTTCTGTATAGGGTTACAACCTACAACCATTCCAAGGGAAAAAGAACCCTATGATTTACTTTTCTTTTCTCTTCTTCTTATTAATGAAAATATTATTTTACATATGCAATAGCCACCACCAGTCTTCAAGCTACAACTTGATAATAATGTGAGAAAATATCACTCCAAGCCACTACCTAACAGAAGCCACCGTTTCCTAAAATTTGTTGACCAACATCTATTGGAAGCCATTACTCTTATAGGTATGTATTTTGTCACCTACTAGATACTCCAACACCCAAGTCTTTCCAACCACCACTAGAAAAAATCCACCACTCCCAAGTTCTCAAACCCATACCTAGAGGATGCCACTACACCTTGAATTTGGAAGCCACCACTTGTTATCACTGAAGGCCCTAACCCTCCAACTCTTTTCTGAACTCGCGTTGGATCCACACATCAAACACAAATAACCATGGGCCTTGTTTCATCCCATTTTCAGACTAGACCCACACTAACTCTATCACTCATCAATAACTAAATATAAAACCTCTCTATAGCACAACTCACTACTCATTCAATCAGTGCTCTCAACCTGAAACTCGAACTTAGTTACTCAACTCAATAAAACTCAACAACATGCATCTTGCTCAACATATACAAGACCCTCAATAATGCATCAGCGACATCCTTACATTAGTCAACTCTACCCTCGAGACACCTCACTAACACATCACTCAATACCCTAACCAAAAAAATAAACCCATTATAGGGCTTATGTATGACAATACACATCAACATACATATTTATATGTCACAAAGAACACATATAACAATACAATACCTTTACAATATATAAATATGATCTCTCAAGCTTAGGTATATAACACCCTACCACTAAAGTGTAGTCCTTGCAAACAAAACAATTAGTAGTTCAAGCACCAATAATATTGACCCTAATAACAATGCTCTATATCAATAAGAGTGTATAGGTCCTCTGACATCACATAATTGATCCACATAATCTATAATCACTCCATCACACCAACAAACTTTGCTTACTGGAATTTCCTAACAAAATATTGACCTTTATTCCATCGCTCCATATCTTAGCCTGAATGCACCAACATTTTGATCTATGTCCCAACTTATTGGAACTTGCACTCTAATCCTTTGGCACAACATATTTGCATAAATATCTTAGTCCATATCAACTCAACTTGATCACTCCTTCAATGGGAGAATGTGCATTAGTGTTGGCTTGGTTTGGGCTGACCTAGGTTCAATCTATACTGTGCACCAACAAAACCTCAATCACTAGCCCTTTCAACAATGACCTGCAAGCAGATCGCTATCTCACCCGAAGTGACTATGGGATGATGCAGAACTAGGTTTCTGCATCCTTGAAGAATTAGGAGATGTGGCATTATTATGTTATCTTATTCTTAGTACTTATAAATCACTTTTCCACATTAGATTAATCACTTAAACATGCCATATGAAACCATAAACCAACAATGTGGTGAAGTAAAATGCAATTGTAATAACGACTACTCTACAATATATAATAAGAAAATATACACATAAAAACACCAATTTACCATGGTTCACCCCAGAGTAGGGCGATCTCCACACAAAATGTTGCTTACTATAATAAATCTTGGAACAAAAAATAGTTCTTGGCCCACACACTAAGTAGCAGATTGTCTACTCACTCAACTGAAAAGCCTCTCCTTTGCTACCAAATTACATATTACAATCATTCACCTATAACACTAATATGGATGAAAATATTTGATGATTCTCTTCTTCTTATTTTAGCCTATACACACTATTACATTGAAGGGTTGCATCATCAAAATAACATGGTCTAAATACCATGGACTCCCTCAAACAACAAACTATGGTCCTAAAACCATTGATCCCTTACAAAATCACACGCTTCTACAAAAAGGAGGGGCTTCAAGCCACTGCAAATCCCTTACTATACCGTACATATATTCAAAATGATCCACAACATAGTCCACTTCACGCTGCGCCCAACAGGTCCCCAACACTCACATGTGACTCGCCCCGAGTCACTTAGCCGAGTTTTTTCTAATCTTCGATGCAATGTTGTTGTAGGCACTGATGAATTGTTGTAGAATGTTTGTCACCTTCTTCTCTTTGCTACACACTTCCTTCAGTGGTTCTTTTGTCACAGGTTATGTAGCCTTCTACATCATTTTCGTCTCTCTGTGTTGAAGCTCTTGAATATTTTCATCCATTGCCTAGGATAGTTGGAAAGCCCCATCCTTCCATGGTTGAGTTCTCTCTATCACAATATTCTCTTCCTTCCTTAGCTTCTTTATCTTCTTCTGGAGGGAATTTCCCTCATTGATCTTTGCGAGCTTCTGTGAGATTGGTAAAGTCCTCATAGTTGCTTGAATCTCCTCCAGCTGTTGTTGCTTCTGCGGAATAAGATCTTGTAGTTTCTACACATTTGGATCTTCTTGTAGCAAATTCCAAATCTATAATCTCTTATCCAAAATCTTCCCACAATTTTCCACAGCTACAAAGATGTCAGCCATTGCATCCTTCAGGTCAGCCTCCCTTTGCTCTTGCACTTCCCGTGGTGTGGGTGGTTGTAGCTTCATCTGTAGTGTGTTGATCTACATTTCATATTTAAATTGCATGTATATAATCTTGTCCTTGTATCCTTTTACTGCAATGTCAAGCTTCACGAGCTTGTCCTCCACTAGTTCCTCTTCTCGGACATCAATGCTTGGAATCTCATCCAATGTTGCTTCATCCACCTCCTTTAGATTCTAATGCTACTGTACTACTTGATCCCACTCCTAGATCGCCTGGTCGAGCTTCTACTACATCGAAGCTCACTCTCGGTCTACCTGAATGTTTAAATGTGAAGTGTATTTTTCACATAGCTTCAACTCATCTATGATCTCTAGATGCATCTTGTGTAATATATGAAGTAGTATTGCCGCAATGTTCATGTTCATGTACCTCGACTCCTTGGCTTACTACTATACCTCGATGGAGTTAAGCTGAAGGGATTCGACATGTATTGTTTCTATCTATGCTACAAGAGCACGCTGTATTTTTCTGTCCTCTCCAAACTTCTCCTTTTCCTACACTGGTTGTTTGATTGTTTGTGCCAATATCTTCAGTTCTACAATGTTCTCCTTGACTCCTATTAGAAGTGCATCGTATAGATCCTCTAACTTCTTCCATGATTCTTCCATTTCTTCCTGAATTCTATTCCTAATCTGATCCAAGTCCCCATCAATGAGGACCACTAGTGTTATGTCCTTTGTCTTGTCTTCCTTCTGCTTCTTTTTTCTTCTTGTGCTACCTTCGACACCTACCTTTCTATTCTATGTGATAGCTTGGTTTGTCTTTGTATTTTTGTATTCTCTACTCTTCTCATCACATTCAGGAGGATCCTGGTGATCCTCATCGTACTGTTCCTCCTGTTCTGACTCTAGCTCATCCTTATCCTTCCCACTAGCATCCCCATGTTTTGGTCGTGTCCTCCTCTGTAAAAATATGCTCTATATTTGTCTATAATGCAACCATTGACTATGTGGGCCAATTTTGCATATGTGCTAGGAAATCATCTTCTGTCACTAAATATGGCATGGGATTCCATTTCTTCCATGTGTCCCTGCAAGTCTGTATGTAAATTTTGTGGAAGTTAGCCTTAAACTTTGCGACATTGCTATACTGCTTGTATAGGCTCGGTGAAAGGTGAGTGTGTTGGTTAACCAACACGTGTAATTCCATATGGTATAATACAAAAAACATTCTTTTATCCTGTAATCGTACTAGTTTAGCGGTATACCACACCAAGGCATATCGCGCGACTTCACAAACATTCGAAGTTACTGGAGGGAGCTACGAAACTTCCAACTCTTTCCATGCAAGAATTACAATTATCAAAATTAACCATGTGTAATGAAACTGAGTACCTTTCTCCTAAGGCTCACAAAAATTGTCCAAAAACTCTTGGCAAAGATATGCGACCCAATTGTACTAAACCCCATTAGTGCACTTCACAGCTAATGAAACTACCAATGTAGGGAATTCATTAGCCTGGCACGTCCTCATGATTTGCAGCTAATATATGTTCTACGAATTAAACTCCCCAGTCATTTATCAAGTTGATGTCATAATCTTGCTTCCCTTTTGTCAGTCCAAACTTCTTCTTCATGTTTTCTTCTATGGCTCTATCTTGATCTTTCCCAACAAACTCCTTTATGGGGTTCATCCCTTGATAAGTAATTCTTGTGATTCTCCGTATTACCATTGGTTTGATAGGGATCCTCCTCCCTATCCACTGGCATCCATTGTGCACTAGCACAAGCAGTTGTCTCACACAAGATATTCTCCCTAGACTTTTGCCAAAGTGTAGCACATTCAACATATTCATCAAGCCCGACTACGCCAATCCATCCACCCACTACTACTATTCTAACCATGTCACACCACTCTCAGGGTAGTGTACTTGTTTTAAGTATCTATTAGGTGAAAACTGTCGATATGTATTTTTCTCATTGAAATCATAGTCCATGAACTTTAGCTGGGGAATCTTCCCAAGGGGTTCTCCCATAAATCGTACTGACTCCGACAATAAATGTGTGAAGGTTCCATACTTCACATCCTTTGATTCTTTCACTGGTTTTGCATCCGATTTTCTTGGTATAATATACGTGGGAGAGGTAATGAAAACTTTTCACCATCTATTTCCATTTACACTTTTTGTGCTTCTTCCTCACTAACTCTCACTTTCTCAGGCTCTTTCTGAGGCTCAACGGGTCTCTTTTCCTATTTGTTCTTCATTCACTTCACTTTGGTCATTTTCTTTCGTGGGGATTTACACTGTTGCAAGTGGTGATGCTACTACATTAATATTAGATTATGTTGTTGGCATACTAGATACTGTTTCCATGATTCTGCTTAAGCCCTTCTCTTTAAATATACAAATAAAATC